>JAJOOS010003466.1:0-19692 GCA_029582725.1 Solanum chiquidenum | reverse complement strand
AGCCAACGAGTGGTATGTGGAACCTGTTTCAGGTAGCAATATTGGTGATCAACCTGAGTTCTCAACATCTTTTGACATGTCGTAAGGCTCAGAAGAGCCTGTAAATTGAAGCAATAGGAGAAGTTTTTGTTGTAAATGTTATGTCCTATAATTTCTGTAATCTCATCCTTTCACTTTGGATGCACTATTCAAGAAAATAAAGTTAGTCACAATAAGTGACAAATGAGCGGGTTAGGTTAAATTTGAACAGGTCAAACCAATAAACATGTTATGATCCTACTAGTTCAAAGTTTACTTGAGTTGAAATGAATTGGATCAAAATCGATTAAACAATCAGGTTATAGTCCGACCCACCTAACATGACTCAACCTTCCCTTTTTATTTTGTTTTTTTTTTCTCTAAAAGATGTTTAGAGTAAAATATTTTTAATTTTATTAGTATGTTGATTTTAAACCGATTGTTTTTTTAGGTGTATTTTAACCTTATCATAGGTTCATACGACAGTAATAAGAAACCTTATTATTACTATTATTATTTATTTACAACAAGAATAACATACCCCATCTAATCTCTCCTCTATAAGGTGGTAGAGATTGTTTCCGATAGCTCTTCAGCTCACTATTATTATTATTATTTACAACCTCTAAAATTCTCTGCCAATTTTGGAAAATGTAGTACCCAACAAACATGTGTATAACTTTTGGCGAAGGGTGTTCAATTGACTACCCCTTGTCGGTTGTTAGTTATTCCCCTAGTTAGCACAAAAGAAAATGTGTGCAAGTAGTATCATTACTGCACTGCCAAATCAACTTTCTTCTGTTCAGTAAAGAAAAGCATTGTAAGCTATTCAGAACAATCTCATGATATAGCAATATGCTGCTAAAATCACAAGAAGAAAGGTCTTTAGTCATGCTATATGTTATTGTTTCCCACCCTAATTGTCGCGCGAAGGTGGAAGACTAAACATTTCATATATAGCCCGAAAAAACTGAGAGAGCTACTGTGATAGAATCAACTGATACAAATGAGTTTTTAGCATTCTGTAGTTTTGCTGTACTGAATGTCTAAAACCTGTGATGTGAGGAGACGAACAAGAGAAGTAAAATTTGCATGATTCTTGTCACCATAAAGAACACGAAAATGGTTGACCTATATACACAGCTATAATTCCTCAATCTGAGTCTGTCACAAAATGTACCAACTTATGGAAGGACAGAAAATGGTGGAATATGCAACACATAGGCAAGGAATAGTACATTTAGTTGGGACTTGAACGCATTCTATATAACTATTTTAATGCTAGCCATCAACCAGTCGCCTATGCTAACATCACAGTAAAAAAACTGGTAATTGCTTATACTTCTCAGATATATTAGCAACAGAAAAGCAAAACATCATATATAAGATGGAGCATAGAATGGAAATGGAACATTGTAAAGCTATAGTTACCCGTAATTTAGATCCACGATAGAGTTATGAACTTACTTTATGATATTCAAATACGCACAAGCTAAAATATGTTTAGCTTTATTTTCAGACATAAGAGTCATACATCATTCAGCACTTGTTAAGCACTAGCAGCATCCCCAATAAGCTTGAAGTCTTCAACTTGCTTGAAGTTCTGCCATTGCTTCACCCAGACCTTGGCTTCATATGCTTTCTTCTTACCACCTTCAGTCGCCTCCAGTGTTATGTAGTACATGGTTCCAGCAACCACCTGTTCCTTCACATTCACAACCTTTCCAAACTCCAAAAGAGCATTCTGATATACAATATTGTTCAAAAAGCAAGAACAGTGAGCCATGAGTGCTGAAGCAATTAACCTCAGTCATAACGGAGTGCAAAGAACACGAAGGTTGTCCACTGTACATGCTTAATCACATACAGACAGACTTGGAAAGTTGGTAAAAACATGAATCTTTGCCTCGAAGTCGGTAAAGACTAAGACTAAGATACTTATTTCGTTATTTCAGTTTTGATCAATGCAGCTCTTCATCTCTCTCGGATGACCACTGTCACATCACACCTACCACATGCTAATGAAAATTGTTTCGAGAGCATAACCTTAAATAAGATAGAAGTTGGAACAGTTTCACAAGCTTGTCTCAATTTGTTTATCAACTTATAAACTACTCTCTTTGTCCCATACCAGAAACAATTCAACGTTCAAGATTCAAAAAGATAAAACTCCGATTGAAATATTCTTAGCTCAAAGGTTTAAATCATCAGAGACTTTTTCCCCCTTTTTATAGGTATGATTAAAAGTTTAAAACCACAACAACATACCTATTGAAAATCCCACGAGGGTCTAGGGAGGGTAGAGTGTACGCAAACGGCAAACCTTATCCTTACCAGGTGGAGGTAGAGAGGTTGTTTCCAAAGGTGAGTAAAGTTTTAAAACCATTACTACTAAAAATGATGTTATTCAGCATATAAAATTGTTACATTTGAAAATGATAATACTAAAATTTATTACTTGTTGAAGCAAATTAGCTCGCAAAAACAGACAGTGCACATAATTAGGAATCAAGTGATTTTATCCTTGAATTGTACATAGTAAGTAACTCTTTTAACCTCAGCTCTTAGGGGTCGTTTGGTACATGAGATAAGTATAATAATGTCATAACAAAATATCGGATTAACTATATCCCATATTTGGTTTAACGCATTAGCTAATCCCAGGATTATTTTATCTCACCATTTGTACTAAAATAATGAGTTTAATACTCCATATGGATGGTGGAATAAAATAATCACATCGGATATCCTTTCTTATCCCATCCCGGGATTATAACTAGAACTATAACCTGGATAACTTATCCCATATAATCCTGATTTTAATACCGGTTTTAGCTAATACCTTCAACCAAACAAGAGGTTAAATTTAGTCCCAAATTCTAAACCGAGATAACTCACCTAATCCCTCCAACCAAATGATCCTTAAGGGTTTCCATTATTTTCAAATGATATCACTCTCTCTCTCTCTGATTCAATTTGTTTGTTTTCGTTTTGACTTTGGCAGGGTGTTCAACACACTACATAAAAATTTGAATCTTGTGATATTAAACATGTTCGCGTGGAAAGTTGAAATTAAATAATTGTCAAAAATAGGAACAAAACATTCTTGACAAGTAGGGACGAATGTTGCCCCTTAGCAGTAAATTGAGTTCACCTAACTTGAAACTGAGATAGTAGCAAAAAAATCGCATTTTGGCAAACCCATTTCAAAACCCACGTAGAAATTAGAAGAACAAAAACAATCAAATCCATCTACAAACAAAGGGAGAAAAGGGGAAAAAAAAGGAACCTGTTTCTTATTGTGTTCATCAACAGCAAAACGAGCAAGATCGTTGATCTCAAGACTGTTTTCGGATCCTCCAGCTTCACGAATTCCTCCTAATGTCGCCATTTTTGAGTCTCTGTAAATGGGGTTTGAGAGATATAAGAAGAAGAAGAATAGTCAGTCACAATCAACGAATTTAATGGAACGCGTTTGATTAAAGCTTTGCACAGAATAATACTCTCTACTAGCCCATACAATTTTACTTTTTCGCCCTTAAGCGATCACGGGTCATAACGCACTCTATGCACAATAAATTTATTTTAACCAATCATCGGAATATGTACAAGATATCATAGGGGTTTAATATCTTAATAACACATTTTTCTAAAATTTCAAATGAGACTTCATATCCGAAATGCAGGAATGCTCTGACAAGAAAGTCATTCAAAACTTGATCGAAAAATCAACCTTCATTGAAGAGGTTATAGAGTCGATTACTAATAGTACTAATTTAAAAGGCTCTCGTTGGAATTGATTCATTATAGAATCAACATTATTCGACATAAGCACTTGAAGTACTGAACGAGATATGTATTGGTTTGGTAATGATTGGAGGAACAAACTCGAATTCAATAACAATATCATTTTTTTTTTGGTAGTATGAAGGGGGGAATTGGTACACCGTCTATTTGAATAATTATTTTGATTGGTTTCATAATATATTTTTATTATATTGTATTGTTTTTTAATGAATACAATGTTGGAATATATTTTATTATACTTCAGTATTAGATAATATTATAAATCAATAATTTGAATGATAAACATAAAAAAAAAAGTAGAGATGAGTAGCCGACTGTAGAAGGGTAATGTAATAACGTAATTACACTAAGTATGTCGATTGTTAAAAAAAGGGAAAATACATAAAAAAAAAAAAAACTGAACTTGGCACGAAAACTTACTTTAATACTTAAACTTTACGAGTAATTATTTACCACTCTAATCTCTTTTCAAGTGAATTTAATATCACCCTAACAGCTGACGTGGCAAGTCAACAAATTTACTGCGCGTAAATATCAAAAATTAAAGAGAAAAAGAATAAGTGGGCCCCATTTTTTTCTTTTTAGCCCATAATCTTTTTTTCCTTCATCTTCCTCACACCCCACCACCCCTCTTGCCTTCAACCACCATTTGCACCACCTCTTTCTTCTTCGTCGAACCCCTCATTTCTTTAATTTCTCCTTCTTCAAAACCCCCATCTCGACCCTATTTCTCCTCTTAGAAGCCTCACCCTCTTTCTTTCTCTTCAGATCTGCCACCTCACCACCACTACATGGCCCTTTTCTTCTTCTTCTTCATTGAACTTTCCATCTTCTTTCTCTTTCTTTGAACTGCCCCCACCCCACCTCCATTTCTTTTGAATCTGTTAAAGGGTGTGATGAATAGGAAAAAAATAGAAAAGCCAACAATTTGTTCTTGCTTCAAAATTATTATTTATGGTAGTGTTTGAATGTGATGAACTTGAAGCTCTTTTTAATGGAAAAATTATAATTTCTTCATTTCAAATTAAATTTTCAATCATTATTTATTGTCTTAAAAATTGAATGTGTTTTTGTGAGAATGATTTTGACATTTTGGATCAATCTTTCAATTGTGATCGAATTGAGTAATTTCCCTAGATAATCACCCACGATAGGAAAATTACCTAGTAATATCACTTATGTTTGTTTTAGGACTACAATATCACCCAACTTTACCTATTTGACACAAAAAAAACATTATCTCTCTCCTAATGGGATGTCATGTCACATTTTTTTAATTCTTTAAGCTATATCTTTTAGTTTTAAATTCATATTCTTTAGTTGTAGCTTTATTATTTTGGATGTCGGTAATATCTTAAGCTTGTAGCTACTTTGAGTATAAAATCAATGATCGATGACAAAAAATACTTTAATTATGAAATCTTAATGAACCTCTTCACATTAAGTTTGCGCAAACAAAAAGTAACTAACAACTTAAAATATCTAAAATCATATTAAAATTTAATCAACTTTTTAAATTTTATCGATATCACATAAATTAAAATAATAGATATTGGGCTCGTGCTAGCATAGACACGTGTGTCTAGTTTTAAGCATACATGTAAGTTTTAAATTTTACTTCTTTAAAGTAGAGAGTTCTAAATCAATATTTTATATATTTTTTAATAATTTTAAAATCATAAATATAACTAAATTATGTGTAACCGAAAGTTAGCTCCGCTCTCGATTTCTTGTGAGAATCGACATGGTTTTATCTTTACAATTATATATGCAACAATCAATTTCAAAAATAAAATTGAATTTCGTACTTAACTTAATGAAGGGTGAAAAGTTAAGTATGCAATTGAAAAATGAATTTCGTATTTTAACTATCTATTATTTTCTTTATCTATCTAAATTGTTATTTCCTTTGCATTAAAATAAACCTCGATTTATAATGGTGGTTAAATGTTTGAAATAAATAGACACACAACAGGGGGACAAACACTACATACAAGCAGGGGCACAAACACTTCAATTTCTAATGTAGGCATTCCACAACTAAACTACTTAGTATTAGGAGCCTACAGACATTTAAAGAATTAAAAAAGATATTATAATAAATTTAAAAAAAATGTGACATTGCATCCCATTAGGAGAGAGATAATGTTTTTTTGTGTCAAGTATATTTTGAGGAAAATAGGTAAAGTTGGGTGATATTTGTAGTCCTAAAACAAACATAAGTAATATTACTAGGTAATTTCCCAAACATGAGTGACTATTTAGGAAAATTACTTTGATCGAATTTGTTCAATTGCAATCGTGATTGAGTTGAGGAACATGGATCTTACTTTTTGAATTTTTTTTGCTTTCTAAAATTATGAATAAATAAAAAGAAACAAAAAAATGAATTAAAAAAGTAAAAATTATATAATGTTCTACGTGGCACTGATGTGGCAATGACGTGGCGCTGACATATCAATGACGTGGTGCATGTGAAATGCACTTGCCATTGTGAGACTGGTATTATAATTTTAGGGTGATATTAAATTCACTTGAAAAGAGATTAGAGGGTAAATAATTACCCGTAAAGTTTAAGTACTAAAGTAAGTTTTTGTGCCAAGTTCAAGTTTTTTTTTAATGTATTTTCCCTTTAAAAAAAAGACTTCTTGTAGTAACCTAATGATGAATTCAACAATATATCATCTATAAAGTTATAAACTAACAATGTGTAATACTCGTTCAAAGAAGGTGTTAGAACCTATAAATAATGTATTGAAAAATGACTAAAGTTAATAATGAATGTCAATTAGGAATTAAAGGTTCGTTTGATACTAAGGATAATAGATAACTAGTTCCAAAATTGATTTTAGAATAAGTTTCTTTTATGTTTGATTGAGATAAAATCGCTAAATAACTTATTTTAGAATTAATAATTAAATATTGTAACGTTATTCTTATCACATATTGAGAATAAAGTAACAATTCTGAAATAACTAACCGTGAATAATTAAAATATATACTTATTGAAAAGGAATTACATTATCTTTTTATATCCATTTTTTTCTCAAATAAAGAGAAGTATATTAAATTATTTTGAATTTCATATTTTTTCCTAATGTAAATAAAAGAGAAACTTCCTTTTTTATTTTATTTTTCAGTAAAGAGAAAACTAATTGAAAAGAATCAAATTGCCTTTTTCTTTTGTAAAAATAGTACGTGCATATTTTCCGATCACCGGCGTTTGTCAACTCACTAAACTCACCGATGGATTCTTCGCCGGAAAACGCCGGCAAGGGCCTAAAACCTACTATCTCCGTATACACTGAATACCTTTCGAATCGAATTTCCAGTTACTTCCCGGCGGCTTCCTACTCGAATTTCCTCAGCAGGATTTCCAATTTCTACCGTGGCAGCTCAGGCACCAGTAAACGGCGTCGTAGAAATACCTCTCTCCCCCTTCCTTTCCCTTCCTCCGCTGAATCTTCTTTGTAAGTCTCTGAAATCTCTTTAGTTAACATTTTATATGACTATAGTGAAATGGCCTCCGGCGGAAATGCAGCTTTAGCTGTGCACAATAAACTCCGCCCTTTCCCCGGACCCGTGCATAGCGGGAGCTTTAGTGCATTGAGTTGTTTTTTTTTTTTATAAGGATATCTGAGAGAACATTTTGTTCATAAGTAAAGTTTCTAAGCTAACTGAGATGCAGGGTTGTTTGTGAGGCATCTAGAACTGTTGGTGTTTTGGAGGACATTATGGAGTGCATCTTTCTAAATATGCATTACATCCAGAAGAACTTAGAATATTGGCAATCTAAAGCACAGGTTAGCTATTTTGTTAATTTGAAACAATACATACAATCTCTTTTAACTGGTAAAGTTGCCTCCATGTCACCTCATGGGGTCAAGCTGTGGAAACAGTCTCTTGTCGAAATGTAGGATAAACGATAGACCTTTGTGGTCCGGCCCTTCCCCCCTGCGCATAGCTGGAGCTTTAGCGCTCCAGACTGCTCTTTTTTATTTTCATACAATATTTTTTAAGGCACAGTTCAAGTGAAATTAGTTATATATGTATGGTTTCAGGGATCAAATGCTAAAAGAGCATACTTCATGATATGTGAGAGAGGACCATATGCTTTTTTCAATGGCACAACTCAATTGTTAAGCGATTGTGTTGGTGAAGGTTCTGGGATGCAACATACATATTGTTTGGCATCTTCATATATATCCGAGAGGATAAATTTCTTGAGTAGCTTAAGATATCATTTGGCTACATTTTTGGCACAGGTTAGTTGCTTTTGCCTTAGTACATGTGAAAATTAATCATGTAACATTATTTGGTAGTTTATTTCATTAGTTCTTTTCTTTGATGCTGTAATAATGTTTCCTTTGCTGATTTTCTCATTCCGTACTGGTTCCTGTACATTTACATGATTGTGTACAAGGGAAAATGAGAAGTTGAAGAGTTGTTTAGATACCTTATTAGTTGTTGGGCTTCTAACCAGAGGATAGGAATTGAAGCATTTCGATTTAGGCTCCAGTTGGATACTGTAATTCATCCAAGAGTATCCTTCAATTTTGATTCTCCTATTTGGTTTACAAGACATTTGACAGTACAATTCCTTATCAGTTCATATCCCATTGTTCATACCAAATTGCTTTGCTTTGTTTTTTCTTTTAAGTAGTGACAATATTCCTATTGAGATAACTTCCATCAATTTCTCATACCCTCCTTATATCAGTTTATATCTTTACATTCTCAACTGTCCCTACAAAAGATGTCTGGCTTCGAAACACCATCCCCCCCCATATGTGATTGGAAGGAATTAATCTTTTGCAAGTTAAAGCCCTAATGTTGTGTGCACCATAGCTTGGGCACTTCACTTAACTTTGATGACACTTAAGTTCAGCACCAAAGTGCTAGGACACACATCTCAGTGCCCATGGGCTCTGTCTTTAGGTATGGAAACAATAAATAATATATAGCTAGTAAAACAAAGCAATAAATGAGAGCCTTGATAAACTTTTGAGAAGGAAGACAAAAAGGGGTGGCATGTACGCTTGATTTAGAGAAGGCATACATCCATGTCAATTGACAATGCCTGTTGAATTTATTGAGACTGATGAACTTTAGTTATGGAAAGGATGGATCAAATTATGCATTTCAACAGTAAAATTCTCCATTTTAATTATCGGTGACCCTCAAAAAAAAATTCAGTTCTCAGAGAGGACTTAGGCAGGGGAACCCTCTGCCACCTTATTTATTTGTCTTGGTTCTGGAAATTTGGCAGTACGATGTTGAAAAAAAGCATAAACTCTAGGTTGGTTAAGGGGTCCAAAAATTGGTAGAAATGATCAGGATAGTATGATGCTTAACAATATCTTTTATGCAGATGATTCCCATCTATTTTCTGAGGCTGATAGAGTTCTAATACTGTATGTGAGAGGGGTTTTGCTATGTTTTGAGGCAGTTTCTGGATTGAGAACTAATCTGGCCAAAAGTAACATTTTGAGTATTAATGCTAGATGGGAATCATAGATGGGAATAGATGGGAATCATAACTGACCTCCTCATCATCTTTCTACTTCTTTCAACCCATTCAGACTTGCTTGAGTTCCATCTAGTGATGCCGAATGACTTGAACCCAGCATTGAAATAAATTCAATTCTCTACCATCCTAGGCTAAGGTGTGTAGCAATTATCACAGTGGGTGATAATTGTTGGCTTAGAAAGAAAAGGCTGAGATTCCAGTGGTTGCTGCCGGAAAAATGGTCTTCTACTGCACTAGAAAGTAGGACAGAGAAAGTGCATTGGTATTCGTGCCTGGGAGTAAAAGGCCAAGTAAAAGACTACTTTATGGTGAAAAGGAGGGATGTTAGCAAAACCCAACACCATTAGAAAATGGTGGGGGAATCTATGTGCGGATTTATAGGCTAATTTATAGTGCACGTCAACCTATGGTCTCTCCGCCAAACTAGGTATTTATGTACATATTATCTAGAATTGATCAAATATTATGTGCTGGCAGTCTGGCATCCATGCTTCAAAAATACTAATTGGTGCATTTGGCCATTCAGTCCAAGCTTTCTTTTGATTGTGTCTGCTTCTGTTTCTGTTATGAAAGCTGAGTTATTTACCCTAAAGGAACATGGATCAATTCCCACTTAATACTTTTTCTCCTCCCTTTTTAGTGGTGCACCCATGTTTTAGTCTTTTAGAAATACTAGATTTACTTCTGGGGGAATCGGGAAGAAAATAAGATGGTGGGATGAATTTCTTCAGTATACAAGGCAGGAGGTTGGTAGTGGTGCAAAAATTAAATATTGGCTTGAAACTTGGAATGGAGAGGAGAGTTTTAAGAATTTAACTGTGCTGTGAAACAAAGATGGATATATTTCATATTTGAATTCAAGCTTAGGTTGGCAGATTATTTTCTAAAGAAGCTCAAATGACTAGGAGTTGGATAGTTTATGTTCAATAGATCAAATCATGTAAACAGATTAGTTTGGTTCAACCACAGGATATCAATATTTCAGTAGCCAATTGCTATGGAATGCTATTACAACAGAACAGTCAGAGGATTCCAAATTGGCCTTGGAAAATGTTGTGGAAAACCAAGGCATCTGTGAAAGTAGCCTATTTTGGTTGGTTAGCAGCTAAGCATGCTTGTTTAACTCAGAACAATCTACAAAAGAGAGGTTTATCTTTGTGCAACAGAAGTTTCCTTTGTGACAAAGAACAAGACACAAGGAGCATCTTTTCTTTCATTGCAGCAATGTAGCTTTGCAAGACAATGCTAGGAACTTCCCTTCAACATAATCGCTGTTTCTTTGGTTGTACCATAAAAGATAAATAATCTTTTGGAAATATGGCAGTCTCAAAGAATTAAAAGAAACTTGAAGCACATATGGAGGACTATTCCTATTTGCATTCTGTGGACTATATGGCTGGAAAGGAACAAGGCATGTTTAGAGGGAATGAGGTTGCGGATTTCTAGACAAGAACAAATGTATCAAGAATTTGTATTTTTGGTGTTCTAGCAGTACCCAAAAACGATTTTCTTGAGCCGAAAGGTCTATAGGAAATAACCCCTCTACCCCATGAAAGTAAGGGTAAGGTCTATGTACACCCCGCCTTCCCAGTCCCCATTTGCGGGACTGACTGGTATGTTGTTGTATTATTATTTTTATTATTCATGTCGATAGTTATTTTTTCTTGCATTACATATGTATTTTTATCTATCTGTGTCTTCTTTACTAAAATATGAATTTTTGTTGAATGTTGCGCTTAAAGCTCCAACAAACACTTGGTATGCATCTTCGTTTTCGCTTCTGATAACACTACTTTTATGGACCATATTTTTCATTCTGACAAAGCTGGTGAGGAATAAATGCTCAATTCATGTCTTTCCTGCATATATATAGATCTACATGAAGGTTGATAAGGTTGGTGAGGAATTGGTCAAGGATCCTGAGAAGTCATTATCATCATTATTGGTTGATATGAATGATCTATTTCTGAAATTGGAGGCATCAATTGGACATTTTCATGCAGTGCGCCAGGTGAAGAATTTTTTTTGTGTAACATAGAAGTTCCCCACCTAAAATGTTTGAAAACGGCTGTTTTGCTAGCTTACATGTTTGTCAATTTTGTTTTTTGACATTGTCCATTAATTTATTCTGCAGCAAAGCTCTTCTGTTGATGAAAGCTATTCTTTTCCATTGATATTTGAGAAACTTCCAGAAGTTAATCAAGAAGGGTCTCAATGGACTGATTGTGAGACTAGAGATGCTATCAATTTGATCTACCAAAATGTGGACAGATTGAACACCTATCTAGCTTCCATTGTAAGAGTTCCCTACGGACTTGTAATTAGATAGCTTTACCTTTTCTTTCTTCCTGCTGTGGTCATCTTTTTATCTTTAGCAATGGATTTGGTTTCATCGTTATCAGATTATCAACTCACCACTGTATTACTACAGTGAAACGGGATGCTGTTTTTTTGAGATAAGGGTAACTTTGTATTCACAAAAAATTCATCATCCAAGGGATGATGAATTGGAAACTTACATCCCACAGGGTGGTGGGCACACCCTCAAAAAGTCATACAGAATTACAAGTTTCCTTTAAAATCAACTATCTCTATGCTTTCCCCTACCAACTCTTGCTTACACCAAAAAAATAAAAGACTTAAGCATTTCATTTCTATCTTCTGAAAACTATCATTTTGTCCTTCAAAACACCTAGCATTCCTTTCTTTCCATAGAGTCCACCATATACAGGCTGGAATAGTCTTCCACCAATCTTCACTTTTGCTGTTGTCATGACCCAAGTCTACCTCTAGACATGACATGGTAACTAGAGCTACGAGGGACCTTAGGCTAACCACATGACATAGCATGACACTAAGATAGCATACATAAACAGTGTAAATTGACAAGCAGAGTCAAGTCTATCATATCATAAGAGAGAATCTGATACAAGACAATCATACGTGGAAAACTAATGTCTGAAAAGCCTCTAAACATAAGTGAGTTACTAGGACAAGTCCCTAGCTCACTCGAATAATCTGAAACTGAAAAATAATATTGAATATGAGCATAAGAAGGTATGTCCCCGATCCATGAGGACTCAACAAAACAGTGCAAGCTGAAGGGATCCTGTACTAACCGCGAGCATGATGAGATGTGTCAGAACCTATATTATGAAACAATATAGGCAGAAAAGTATGCGGTCAGAAATGTACTGCGAATGGGGGAAGTGCATAAACATGACATGATAACATGATAAGTCTGTAAAACATGCTAGTGCAATGACCAAGTAAACATAACATGAAAACTGATAATCTGAATCTGAAAACATAGTACAAGGTCATGCAATATCTGAAAATCATATCATAATGTGGGAGATACAGTTAACCAACATAAACCATGTGAGCTACAACACGGAGTACAGTGTACTACTCCCACACCGAAAAGAGAGTGTCCTACTTGCCAAGGTAAGGACCATGAAATTTGAGCTAAGGTGGATCCACTAGCTAATGTCTATCTGAGACAAAGACCCATGGGGACATGTAGTTCTGGGACAAAGAGATTGCTACTAAATGTCTCATGCCTCTACTAACGGGTGAGTCATCCTTAGGTCCATTCGGTGCTAAGTAAACTACCTACGAAAAAACATGCATAAATCTAGAAACAGTAATAATCTAATAATATTGAATCATTCATGAAAATCTGATAATCTGAGCAACTCCTTAAATCATGATAACATAACATAATCCGAGAGATACTTTATCTGAAAACATCTAAATCATGATAATCATATATACTGTATGATACTTTATCTGAAAGCATCCTTATTCATAAAAATCAGATAACATGAAGCTTGCATGTGAAAATAGCATAATTATGATCATAAAAATACTTGCATATCATGGATTTATGAAAATATCATTGAAAACCTTGAATTATAATCAATTCATGCATAATAAGATCAATCATAAAGAAAAACTGAAATTCAATAAGAACCAATAAGAAATCATGAAACCCTAGAATTTAGGAAGATCATTAATTTGAGAAATTGAGGTTTCTTTGGGACTCAATGGGTGAAAAAGGACCCATTGATGAAGTTCCCACATACCTTGATAGGAATCCTAGCTGAATTTGGAAGAGGAGACTTGAAGCCTTGGAGCTCTTGATCTTGCCTTGGGAGAGAAGAAATTGATTTTGGGAGAATGAGAGGGAATGGAGTGGTTAGGTCTTAGTAATTAGTTATACCTACTTAGAATAGGCCAAAACTACATAGTAACGAGATTAAACGAGTGGGAAAGCACTAAAATAGCCATGACTTAAAACTGCCGGAACACCTTTCAGGAGGCCCCCACGGTCTGTGAAGGTGCTCGTGAACAGGAGGGGAAATTGGGTTTCTGAAAGTCAACTTCTACGAACCTGTCTGTGTAACCTTCCACAGACCGTACTGGTGTCCGTGAAGGACCAGGCTTCCTGAGCCCTTGGGGGTCGGGTTGACGGACCGGTACACAGCCTCTGTAAGCTTTCACGATCCGTGGACCCTTCCGTGAAACTCGCCTCAACTTTCCAACTTCTGAGTTCGCTTCCACGGATCCCTTCACGGCCCGTGGTCCCTTTCACGGTCCGTGAATGGGTCCATACAAACTCCTTTCTGGTGCTGATATCTGTCATTTCTGATTCCAAAGCCTGTTATGATCTTAGGAACTTCCGAGGTGTTACAGCTGTTTATAGTAACTGTCAGGCCATGACATTAGTTGTCAGCTGAGATCTGTATAGCTGAAGTACATGAGTGTGCATGTTGAGGAATACAACACAAAGTGCAATGTATTTTACCAGAATATTTTTGTAAATTTGACTCATCTTTTGAGGATAGTTTGTTTGCCATTAATTTTTGAAGGTTACAATTCACCGGAAGCCCAGAAGAGTTACTCGATACTGGATACCCTATACTTGTGGGATTGTGGGCATCTCTGTCTGTTCATTATGGTTACTTCGCCATAGCAGTTTAGTAGGAAGCTCTGACATCGACAATTGGATCCGTGAGGCAAAGGAGTCAACAGTTAGTTTCTGGAATGACCATGTAGAGCAACCGGTAAGCTGCCCCTAGTTATTATATTTGCATTCAGATCCTATCTGTAATAATTGAAGTTGAATACTATTTCCTGAGTTCCTACTTGACTTTGCTTATCATGGTTAATTCTGTCAACACTCTTTGCTTGTCATGGTTAATTCTGTCAACACTCTTTGCTTATCATGGTTAATTCTGTCAACACTCAAATGTCCTCAGGAGATTTCCTATATTCTCATGATCCATGTGTGCAGTCCTCCATAAATGGTTTCCAATTGTTTTGTTACTGCAAATTAATTATGAGGATTAGAATTTCATCCTTAAGATTGTGGAGGATGCTGAGGAATTTCATGGAGTTGCAATTGTAGTAGAAATGCGTTTCAAGATATTGGAATGACAAAGCATTTGCATTTTTTTTGACTCTATCAAAAGAAAAGATGAAGGATTAGCATTTTAATAGTCGACTGATATGCAGATCCAATATCACCATGGGGTTGTGTTGTAACTCATACGAGTCAGGGTTTGAGTTTTTCTTTTCTTTTTTGAGAAATGGTACTGGAAATATTGGAACTGTATAGATAGGGGGATTGTCAGGATTTGAGTTTTTTGTGTAAAAGCTTATAGTATTCTCATGATGCTAGACTGGGAATTTATCAAGCCAGTGAAGAGTTATATGAATCGCCCCACGGTTGGTTGCTCATTCTTTATCATGTGTATTCAAGTGGACTTTCCTTGTATTTTTTAAACCTTCCATGAATAAAATGAGAGTTGGAATTTATAATGTTAAACACCTTAGATGAACATTAAAAATGTTCTCTTTTTAACGAATTAAGCTTTTAGATGTGCGAGATTTCTACTTGGTATTAGACTAGGCAGAGATCCTCGGTTCAAGTCTTGTTGCCACCCATCAATAAAAATAGGCCACGTGCTTGATCCAAGAAAAAGAATCAAGCCCGGACTTGAGGGGGAGTTTTGAAACCTGAAATAAATATTAAAAGTGTCATTCTCTAATAGTTTAAGCTTTTAAATGAGATGGTCACACATTTTCTACTAATGCCAACCAAAATATGAAAACATTTATTTGCACAAATACTTGGGATATTAATAATATGACTTTGCAAGATTTAATTGTTATGACTATCTTCTACTCCCTCCGTTTCAAAAAGAATGACCTCCTTTCCTTTTTAGTCTCTTTCAAAAAGAATGACCTCTTTCCTTTTTTGGCAACATTTTAATTTCAGTATTCCACGTGTCATGTTTAAAGCCACAAGATTAAAGGGCAATTTAGTACATTTGACATAACTTTAATCTAGGACCACAAGATTCAAAAGTCTTCTTTATTTTCTAAAACTCCGTGCCAAGTCAAACCAGGTCACTCTTTTTGAAACGGAGGGAGTAGTATCTATCTGATCTGAAAAAAGAAAAAGATAATGCAAATCGCTTATCAACATTTTGAGTTCAAATTGGCTTTTCAATTTGTATTTGCTCTGACTGCATCCTTCAACAGGATTTCCTCTTTGGTTGAAGGCTCTGATGTATGTTATACTATACAACTTGTACAATAAGAATGATGTGGCAAGATCAACTCTCACCTTTGTAATTAGAACATTTTCTTTTGCATTACCATAAAAATGTGTATTGCAACTTCTCTTTGAAGAACTCTTTTCGGATGGATTCTCCAATAGGAATCTTTTCTAGAGTGCTTATGTCATTACAACTATGCCTCAATGCCAAATTTGTTGGGCTCTATGAGTCCTCTACATCTATAATGCGCATAAATAGGATTGGAGTACATATTTCTTACTTGCTTATATATATGACTTCTTCAAATTTTAATGAGAGCATAAAACCTTGATTTGATTTTTCATTCTGTAATAGTCTGTAAAGTTTTAGGACTATATTGATTTCTTTCTTGTTGATGTCAGGTCAAGAGATCTTTTTTTTTCCATCATGTAGATTCTTAATTTGCACATGAATATTTCACTTGGAGAATATACACCTTTTCTTTTCTTTTTTTGTTTGTCTCATCATGCTTGCTAAGAAATACTTCTTTCGTCACTGGACACTGCTGTTTGACACTTCGACTGATATGTTTCCATCTTGCATTTCAGTTCTCATTTATCTTTTTAGATGTATATGAGATTTTGCATTATCTAATGATCTTTCCATTCATGATGGACTTTCAAATGACCAATTTTTTAATCTGTTTTCTATGTTTTGGCTAATATGAGTCATATGAGTTGGCTCATCAGGTTTAGTTAAGGTTTTGGTGCTAAACTACCCTGATTGTCATCGGTAAATGTTTGGTTGTATGTCTTCTTTTCACCAGCTCATCGCTATAAGGGACGATCTTTTCTACACATTCCGGAAGAGGCAGAAGGGTGCAATGGAACCTGAAGAAGTGCAATTAACTGCCGACTCTCTACACAGGTTGGTTTATTGAATTTTTTTTTTTTTTTTAAAATTGTTTCATCATGAGTCTCTTTTATAATATTTGTAATTCAATCTTTAATTCTTACAAAGGTATTGATAAGGTAGTAGACTTCTTTATAAGCCATTTATTCCTTGGGTTTGAACTGCTCTTGCGGGGAATCTTAGTAGCTTAGTTGGTTGGTTACCTGAACTCACCTTAATGGTGAGGGTTCGATTCCTCACATTGTAATCCCCTCCCCCAATTTTTTTTTATTTTTAAAATTGCTTTTGCTGCTCACAATTCTTAGCAATTGACAAAAAGTAATCTTGTGGGGAGAAGAAAGTTCTAACTTGGACAAGCTCTTATAATATTTTCTTAAGAAACTCGATGTGTGTATTCCATTTGCGTTTTCTTTAACATTTTTTGTAGAATATTCTATGTGGTCCTTGTTGAAAGACACCAGCCTGCTTCATGGTCGGTATGATGCTCTAGGGGTGCTTCTTGTCTTTCACTCTTTAATTTTTTTTTGAAACTGGTAACTTTTTGTATTCCTCAGCATTAAGGGCTATGCTGGCCACCTCCAAAAAACTGTTACAAGAAAGGGAAAAAAACTAAAAAGAAATACTTACAGTGAACCAATGAAGTCCACTAATTGAACTCCTCTTCTGTATCCCGTTCTTTTCACCACAAACCTAAAGTAGTAATTACTTTCCATTTGATCTTCTGTATTGTACACTCCTTTCCTTCAAAACTTCTCTGATTCCTTTCTTACCATATAATCCACCAGGTACATGCTGGAACTGTTCTCCACCATCTTTTCTGACTTTTGCTGCCTACCCTTTTGATCCAGCAACTAAGAAGAATGTCAGAGGTGTGTTCAGGCATAGTCCAATATTCATTGGCTATGCTTGTAAACATTACCTTACAGTGCATGAATAAGTGTTTGTTAGTCTCCAGAGCTTCTTTACAAATGAGGCATCTGGATACTATGTTGATGCGCCTCTTCTGCATTGCCTCATGAGTCAAACATTTTTTCCTAGCAACCAACCAAGTGAAGCACTTCACCTTGGCAGGAGCCACACTTTTCCATATTGTGTTCCATGGTCTAATGGATCTTCCTGCACTTCTTTTAAGCCCCCAGCTGTATAATCTATTCACAGAAAATACCCCATCTCCCCCATGCTAATCTGTTTGGCTCTAGATTAGTACATGGGAATCCACCAATCAAGCCCAAAAACTCCACCATTCCATCAATCTCCCAGTCATTTAGCAGTCTTCTAAATATTAAATTCCAACCTTGTGGTGACCACATCTCCTCTATCTTGTTGTTGCTATTTGTGCATATTGAGAAAAGAATAGGGAACAGGTCTCTTAAAATCCCATTTCCACACCGATCATCTAACCAGAACTTTGTTTTGTCTCCTCTGCCCACCACAATCTGTGAGTTGTTCTTTAGACTCTCCCAAAGGTTTCTGATGGTCCTCCACACCCCAACCCCATAAGTTTCATTAACTTCACTAGTGCACCAGAAGTTCTCTTGCCCAAATTTGTGATTTATTATCTCTTTCCATAGAGCCTGCTCCTCCTGATTATATCTCCACAACCATTTTGAGAGGAGGCTCCTGTTATGAACTTTTAAATTCCTCACTCCCAGCCCCCCATTTTTCTTGCTTGGTTGTACTATAGACCATTTCACCAGGTTGAATCCCTTTTCTATCTTGTTCCCTTGCCATAAGAAGTTCCTTCTGAGTGCATCTATAACCTTCACTATCCTACTAGGAATAGGAAAGAGGGACACACATAAGTGGGTAAAGAATCCTGAACTGAGTTAATTAGTGTAACTCTACCTCCCCGAGATAGGTATTGAGATTTCCATATAGCCAATTTCTTCTTTGTTTTCTCAATAATGCCATCCCAAATTTTTTCTGCTTTGTGCTCGAAGCCCAAAGGCATACCAAGGTAAACTGTTGGGAGCTTCTCTATATTGCACTTCAAAATACTTGCAAGATCCAATCTATTGCACTAACTAAATTGGAAAAATGCTACTCTTTCTCCAGTTTACTTTTAAAGCAAGCCTCAAAGACCACCAGGATCACTCGTAAGTAGCATATTTGTTCCTGCTCAGCTATAACCAATGTGTCATCTGCATACAAAAGATGTGTTAGTTCAATTGTATCATTTACCCTGTTCTTTATGGAAAAGCCCCTTATCCAGTTATTTTGAGAAGCAACTCTCATCAACCTGGCCAAACCTTCCATGGCTAAGATAAAGAGAAAGGGGGATAGTGGGTCCCCTTCTCTCAGGCCTCTTTCTGCTGGAATGCATAGATGAAGATAAAGATCGTGTCTTGGAATGTGAGGGGGCTTAATGACGAAAGAAAGGGGGGGGGGTAAGGAATCTGATTAATCAATGGAGTGCAGATGTGTATATTTTGGTAGAAACAAAGTTGGGGGGAAGTATAGATAGACTCATACATAGTATCTGGGACAATAGATGGATGGGAGAGATACATTTAGAGGCAGATGGTAGCCGGGGGGGAATAATTCTTTTATGGGACAGGAGAGTTTGGAAAGGGGAAACGGTAGAACATGGCAACCAAAGCATAACTTGTAAAATGTCTAGGGAAAATTCTGATTTTTTTTGGTTTGTAACAGTAGTGTATGGTGATTGTAAAAGAGTGGAAAGAAGAGAGTTATGAGGGGAGATATATTCAGCGGGGGGAAGGTGTGCAGGACCTTGTGTGGTGGGAGGTGATTTTAATGTAATCAGATACCCCAATGAAAGAACAATCTGTTTCAGAATAAATGGAGCAATGTCTGAGTTCTCTAAATAAATTGAAGAGATGGAGCTTGTGGATCCTCCTTTATTTGGAGGATCTT
>JAJOOS010003465.1:0-27539 GCA_029582725.1 Solanum chiquidenum | reverse complement strand
GCCATGCCTACCCAGGCGATCGAAAAAACCTTATTATTTTTGTATTTCTTTAAAAAATAGTTTAAAATAAAATCCTTTAGTACTAAACTACTAATCAATTTGAATAACATTCTAATTAAGATTGAGATAAGTACATCATACAACTAAAATTGTCTTCTGTTTGATCAAATATATTCACTTCTCATTACCATCAACAAACAAGTACATGAGAAAAATAAACTAATGAATATACTACCTATATTATTCTACAAATATCAATCTGATGATATATTCCTATGCGGAAGCTCTTCAATTTAGAATCGATTTGGAGCACCAATGATGGACATCAAATCTCTTTCGGCTTCAAAACCGTCACCAAAATTAACTGTTCTTTTGATGCTTGCAATAGCTATCCGCGCCGCTTTTCTATTTTTTTCCCGCAACTTTACTTTTTCTTCTTGCAACTGCTTCTCCCATAATGAAGCCTTTTTCTTCATCTTTTTTTCATTAAACGCTTTCCCAAGAACTTGTTTTTGAGATTTCATGATCACGTTAGCGTAACGCTTTTTTAACATTGCGGCCCTAAGAGTTTTGTTGTCTTTTTCCAACGTATCAATATCAAGCATCGTCATAACTATGTAGCTAATTATCTTTGGAGATTTAAGAATAATTAACGATGAACAAGCTAACCCTAACTTATTGTAATATGGATGAATAAAGATGGTAAGGAAAAGTATAATATATATATACATATAGTTATCCATTTTAAAAAGGATTACCAAATTAAGTTTCCTAAATTACTTACGAGTAGTTATTAATATGGAAACTTTTCAAACGCGTAATTTAACCAAATTTTATAATTTCACGTTAAATTATTGGAAACTTTATTAATATGGAAACTAATTTTCACATTGTAATTTCTTTTTTCTCCAATGGATAGAAAATTATTTTTCATAGAAGCCGTATATTCTTCATGAATGAAGATCGATGTTAGAGGATCATTTGAATTGCTTTTAGTAATTTCATTTTCTCTTCATTTTCATATTTCTCTTTTAGAACTACTTTCCTATATTTTTTCTTGACACGAGAGTTCTATCGAAAATAACTTCTCTATCTTTCAAAATAAGTATACATACACACTATCCTCTCCAGACCCCACTCGAAATTTCACAACTAGTTATATATATATATATATATATATATATATATATTTGTTATTGCATTTCATTTGTTGTGATGATATTAATTAGTGGAGTACTTACGTTTATGTTTACTGGAATCTAGCTAATATGTAGTACCTCCTTATTAGTTTCATTGTATTTATCATGCATGCATGCCATAATTTTCTATTTTAAATGTTTGATAAAGAATACAAAGTAATTCTACATATTCTCATGATGTTTAGAGTACTGTTGTAATTATTTACAACTTATTGAATGTAAATTTATAAAATGATTTGGATTATATTAAATTTAAGATCTATTAATTTAAATAAATATTATGAATTAATTATTTAACTTCAATTAATATAAATCTAATCAAAGTCCAATTTCATAAGTCTGATTTATTTATTTTGGCTATAAAAGATGAGCCTATTTTGCCAAGTTAATATATCATTTCATCCTAAAGGCCCAGTTTGATGGCATGTGTCCCGTCAAATGATAGGGCATGTAAAATTAAACGAATAAATCAATAGGATCATTCTACATACCAAAATAACATGACATGCCTAGTCAAATAAATGGCCAAATAATGTGTCGCATATGTACATGTGGCATGTTCTGACCAATCAAATATAATCATGTCATTTAAATAGTTGGTTAAATTATGGTTTCATAGACTAATTTTACAACCTTTGGCTATAGTTAATTAAGGTTATTGATGTTTATGCAAGAAAAGTTTGTGCATCTACTCCTTTAATAAATATCTTATGCGTATGTGCGACCACATTTGTTATTGATATATTTAAAAAAGAAGAAGCTAAAACTGTTGGCTAGGTCAAAATCACTTGTCGTTATTACTAACAAACAGTTAAATGGGAAAATATATATAGTTATTGTACTATATATTATTATTATTCCAAAAATATCAATAATCTATTTTCTTCAAATTATGTAAACTCCAGGCCACAACTCCTTTATATCCATAAATTTCTCTGCAACTGGTAATTATTCATTTCACAAAAGTAAATAAGAAAATTCAAGTATTTAACATATCATCATGTCCCATTTTTTTTTTGTTGAGAAAACATGTAAAGTACTCTTCACTTTATCATAGACTTGCAGTATTGATAATCATCAACAAATCTCTTTCAACTTGAAGATCATTATCGAAACTAACAGTCTTTTTTATGTTTGCAATAGCGATCCTGCAACTTTTGATGTAAAGTACAAATCTCTTTCTTGCAACTGCTTCTCCTGCAACTTTAACTATTTCTTTTTTCTCTTTTTTAGCAAACACTTCACCTAGAATTTGTTTTTTTTTTTGGATTTGAAGATCATATAAGCATATCACTTCTTTTACTTCATCACTCCTCTTCAAACTGACACGTACAAAGACATCTAAAACACAAATTCTTGGTACGCATCAGTTTAAAGAGGAGTCATGAAGTAAAAGAAATGATATGCTTATATGATCTTCAAATCAAAAAAACAAATTCTTGGTGAAACATTTGATGACAAGTAGAAGAAGAATTAGTTTAAGTTGCAGGAGAAGTAGTTGTAGGAAGAGAAAGTCAAATCGCAACGGAAAAAAAATAGAGAAATGGCTCGAATCGCTATTACAAACATCAAAAAGGACTATTAATTTCAACAATGGTCTTCAAGTTGAAGGGGGGGGGGGGGGACATGATGATATGTTAGATACTTGAATTTTCTTATTTACTTTTGTAAAATAAAAAAAATATCATGTGCAGAGAAATGTATGGATATATAGGAGTTGTGACCTGGGGTTTACATAATTTGAAGCAAATAGATTATTGAAATGATATTTTTAGAATATTAATAATATATAGTACAATTACTATATTTTCCCCATTTAACTGTTTGTTAGTAATTATAACAAGTGATTTTGACCTACCCAACATGTTTAGCTTTTTATTTCTAAATAACAATAACAATGTGGTCGCATATGCAAAGCAACAAGTAGGATTTAGCATTTGTAAATTAAGTTAAAGAATGATGCTCACTGAGTCCTCAGAGGGATCAAACAACTCATTAATCTCAACAAATTTGTCATCAATTACCAAAAGACATCAAAATTTTTTTTGGTGAAGACACTTGTTCAAAAAATACCTTATATTTTTTTCGAAGGAAAGGAACAACCTCAAATACAAATACCACATAAAATAGTCTCAAAAAGAGATCAAAATATTGGATGCACCCAAAAATAGTGAAAAAATAAATATGGACTAAAATAAAATAAAATTTACCATAAAGGCTCATGAAAATCCATAAAGATTGGTGGTCTTCATATAGGGCTTCACCACTTGCAATAGATGGTTAATTGTAATATCATAGCTAATACGGCCCATGCATAAATAGAAAATGTTTATCTATCAGCCGAGGGCAAAGTTCATTATTAAAAAAATATTTGTGTTCAAATCTTTTTCTCAAAGAATTCTTTGAACAAAATAAAGTAAGCACAACATTTTTTTTACACCTTTACTAATATCTTTGGTTTTGAGATGCTCAATCAACTCTTTTCCACCTCATCAAGAAATTTTTGCCATCTCCTTTTTGTCTTAGTTGAATTTTTTTCATTATCATACATACCTTATGACAATTTAAGTCAGTGATGATATCAAACTCTTTCATGTCAAAATAAATCGCAATGCCACTATAACATATCTAAACTTCCTATTTTTGATTGCTACAAATTCGATGTCAAAGAAGTTGATAAACTATGCTTATCTGAAATCTAATACTCACATATTTAAGTTATAAGTGGATTCCGCAAATAGAAGATCGAAAAAACTTTTTCAATTTCATTCTTCTAAAACTTTTCTAAATTCAAAAAACTTACATAATTCTGACTTAACAATAAAAACCCTCTTAAATATGTATACATATTAATCATTGACTCAAAACTGTAATTTGCATATACCTAATCAAATTCTCAAATAAAATATCAATTGAAGGACTAACCGGAGAAGACTCAACAATAGAAAATGTCTCCTTCTCTAGGTATATCATGTTGTTCCTCCTCTATCATTTCCTTCTGAAACATATAGGCGATTGAAGGACTTTATTTGTCTTACGTAAGTCTATTATGGACAACAATTAAGAAGTTTATTTGCTGGACTAGTGTTGATGAACAAGCTACATGTTGGATCTCTAAAACTAGCAGATTTAGTAATTGTTGAAGCAATAGATCGAGTAAGCTATTAATAAATCCACACATGTTATTAATGGGCAGATATGAACTATAGGTCAAACGTCTAATGTCACCTTCACCATGCTATCTATTGGAGGCTGAGCTAGTAAAATTAATGTTCAAATAAAATTAAAAGCATTTAGAATTCTGGATTGATTTTTATCAACCTCTACATATCCTTAAGCAACTAAAAAATGGATGAAACCCTAAATTACCTTTTGGAATTAAAAATTGAGCTTGACGATGAGATGATGGAAATGACAACAATGAAGTTGGAGTTGAAGTAGAAAGACAATGAGCTGAATCTGACTTTGAATTTGAGGCATCTCATAGATCTCACCGTCATTCATCACGATTTTGCGTTGGCTTCCATATAACTATCCATAAGTGTCTCCGTTGTTTTCGCCGCCATGGCCTTAGGGAAGTTTCCAGTTGAAACTCCATTAGTAAGAGATGAAACCCCACCAGATCTATAATAGGAAGAGCAATATCAAGAAGTAGAAGAAGAAGATTCACCGCTGACTCAGTTTTTGGAATCCTTTCATGAAGCCATTGAAACCCCAAAATGACCTCCTATAAGAAAAATTGGAATCAAGGAAGGATAAGAAGATATCTTGTTGAGAATGAGTATGTGGGAATGAAGATTGGGGAAAAGATGCTGCTAAATAACAGGGTGTTTGAATTGACTTAAAAGTTGGTCAAATCTACTTTTAAGTCAGTTTTTGACTTATGGAAGTCTTTGACAAATATAAAAAGTAACTTAAAATAAGTCAAAAATAGACTTAAAATAAGTTAGGGAGTGTTTGACAAGGTAAAAATGACTTAAAATAAGTTTAAAATGACCTAAAATACATCAAAAACCAAAAGTAGGTCTCCCCCTACTTTTTATTTTTGACTTAAAAGTCATTTTAGTTTGACTTTTTATTTTTGACTTAAAAACTATTTTTTTAAGCCAATCCAAACGGGCTCTAAGTGTTTTAAGTCTCTTAATTTGAAATTAAGTGAATTGATTGAGGGTTTTGGGTTATATTAATTTTGGTGGATTTTTTAATAATTCGGGTGTTTTTTTTTTCAATTTTGGATAGAAGTTTAACAATTAATGGATCGACGATTAAGATTGAGACACGTGTACTATCGTTAATATTAAAAGTATATATGCACCAAAATTTGGGCGGTAAGGACACTAACATCCTAAAAGTATAACAAAGGGTATACACATGTCATTTACGATAGTTCAATGGTATATTTTTCCTTTATCCCTTTCTAAAATAACTTTTTAGAAAAGTGCTTTTGAAAAATAATAATTTGTGTTTGGTTAATTTATTTGAAAAGTGCTTTTGATAAGTAGATTATGTTTGACTAATCATTTTTAAAAAGTATTTTTGAGAGTCAAATTACAAAAAAGAATAACTATCAATGCACTTTTAATATATATTAAGATTATTTTATAAAGAGAGTGATTTTGTAAATAAAACACTCATAGTTGAGTGACTTTGTAAGTAAAACATTCATAATTGAGTGATTTTTGAGTTAAATACATAGTTGAGTGACTTTCTGAGAAAAAAAATATAGTTGAGTGAGTTTTGAGTTAAAACTCAATGTTGAGTGACTTTCAAGAGTGCATAGTTGAGTGACCATCTGAAATATTAACTCTAAGGATAGATAACTTCTAGTAACCATAAGGAATGACAAATAACTACTAATAACGGTGAGAAACCGCTCAATGCTCCATGTGTGAAACCTCAAGGAATTTGAGAAGATGTCAATCATTATCACCTCTTCTCTTTCTACGCTTCTTCCTCCTTGAATATATGTGGAAGATATGTGTCTTATCAAATTCTTTCTCCTTATGTAAAATAATAATTCTATATAATCTCAGATTTCATGGGATTTTGGTAAGGCAATTTTGTTTCCTTATATGTATAAATCATATACATTACTTTATATACATAAGAGGATCAAATCTTGATATGAAGAATATCTTCTCATCCTAGAGGATTAGATCTTGATATGAAGAATATCTACTTGGAAATCCTCTATCAGCCAACAATAATTTCCATCTTTTTCGTTCTTAGAGAGCATATTGAGAAATTTTAGTCATTTTTGTAAAGATATGACTCCTGGACTTGACTCAACCACAAATTCTAGCTCATGAGGAGAGATTTCTCCAAGTCCATATAAGGAGGGAGACCAATTTGCATTTCTTTTTTACCGATATACACCATGTAAGTTCGAGTCAAATTATCATTCACAATGTAAATATTACATCAATATTTGGTTAACAATCCATTCGCAATATATACGAATTCTACATAGAGTCACAAATTGTTGGGTTTTAAAAGGTGTGAATGGAAAATGAAGAGTTGTGACTTTTATGAAAGGTTGTGACCTTTCCGAAAGACTGTGACTTTTCCAAAGGGTTGTGACCTTTTCGGTAAGGCACAATAAGCACCATTTCACACTACCCTTTGTTGTCTATAAATAGAGAGTTTCCTCTTATTTTTAAATAAGGAAAGAATTAATTTTCTGGACTTCTACTACTACTACTACTAAATCTAGTATTCTAAGTGTACTTTACTGCCGTTGAGTGGTTTGCTGACACCGTGGTTTTAGGTACCAATACACCGGTGAGTAAGATCGTTCTATCATGAGAGGATATATCCCATTAACCTCGGATACTTGAGGGGAATAATTTCCTTAAGGGGACACTGTGCATTCAGTGGGCTTGATCTTCTTCTTTGAGAAAAATATTTTGTATATTATTTCTAATCTGTTTCTGATTCTATTTTCTCTACTGGTTTTAATTTTCTAGTTTTAAAAATATTCTTTAAATTTTGTTGTTTCTTATCAAGTTCTTCAAAGTTTTTGTTCTTAGTATCTAAGGAATACAAGATGAACAACAATCTTAAGGAAATTATTATATTGTTGATATTTCTTGTATTCTATTGATTGAGGAAAACAAATCATGGAAGTAGAAGATTAATGCACTACTTCTTCAGAATTTGGTTCCTTGTTTAGCAAGATCGAATTGAGAATGTACCAGAAAAACTGGTGGTATTCTGGTTAATGATTACAACAGGTAACCTTCTTATTATTTATCTAAGGACGAAAATAGTTTCTAAAAGTTAACTATTTTGACATTTATCATGTGTGTCTTTGGAAAAAGATCTGCGAACCATTGTATGAATTTTCCTTGGCAAATAGTGTTGCCTTTAAAATTATGTAGTTTGCAGAATGGGAGATGCACATTTTTGTTTGATAAAATAGTATGTCAAAATGTTATAGTTGGAAGGTATTTGAAAAGAAAAGCATTTCTATATGATAATCGAAGAATATGTTTTATTCTGTTTGGAGAAAAAAACTTTTGTAGTTTTGTACTCCTTGTGAATTTGATTGTGTCTGATTTTTGTAGAGTAAAAACTTTTATAGTTTTCTACTCTGGATAAATAAGACTATGCAATTGGTTTGATGAATATTAAAACTTCATTTAATAAGTCAGTGTTGTACTTTCTGTTTTCTATAAACTTCACTGTTAAATAGAAAAATTGTACAAAAGTTTTTGTCTTTATTATTTGTATTCTAAATACTAAGTGGTATGTCTAATTGTGATAGAAAAAAGACAAGTGACTTAAAGTGTGTGATATTGTGTCTGCAATAAGTGCCTCTATGAAAGGAACTTTGACACTATGTAAAGATTGTCAAAAAGAATTGAAACACTATAATTCTTTCGTAGAATAATATTTTCAAAAGAGGTTTCATGCTGTCATTGCTAGTCTGGGAAAATATGAAGAAAAAATATTTTCAACTATTTGAAAAATATTTTTGAGATCATATGTAAAATGTGGGGGGTTCTTTGCTTATGACAAAGATAAAATTAGACTTAGTATCTAATTTAAATTTGAAGCAAAAGATATGAAATTCAATGATACTTTTGTATTATGTTAGACCCACAAAATTCTTGGAGTATATTTGATATTGTGGTTGTTGAGTTTCTCTTTTACTAGTACATGGTGTGACTAGTATGAAACTACCAAATTATATATATACTTGTTCAAAAGAATTGTGTTCTTTTATGAAAAAGTGTTACCTAAAATGTTGTGATTTTTCATGAAAAGATATGTCTATTAAAATAAAAGTATTTGTATAATCGTGAATATTGGTGAATAGTCATGTGTCATGTTTTGTAAAAGAAGCATTTTGGACTATATTGCCTTTATTGGACTCGATGAATCTATTTTCATAGGTAGTTCTATAACAATTAAGTTGAAAGTTATGGAAAGTTTCTTCTAAAAAGGACATTTGACAAGGTGCTGACTTTAAACAATGTTTGTATCACACAAAATTGAGAAGTAGGAACAAAATATTTGTGAGAAAAAGCTACCTCACAGAGAGCTTTTCAAACTCAATATTTTTATTTATTCTTACTTGCTTGAGTTAGACTGTTTGTGACATGAACGTTGGGGACATGTCAATTATAAAACCTTGCAAGGAAAACTGATCAACTTAGAAGTTTTGTTTAACTTTGAGTGCAATAAATAAAAATGTCAAGTTTGTGTGGAATCTAAGTATGCTGGGCATTCTTATAAATATCTTGAAAGAAATTCTAATCCCTTAGAGTTGATTTACACTGACATTTGTGATATGAAGTCAACACTATCTCGTGGTGAAAATAAGTATCTCATAACTTTCATTGACAATTGCATTAGAAACTACTA
The DNA here is from genome assembly GCA_029582725.1 of Solanum chiquidenum. Lineage (NCBI taxonomy): Eukaryota > Viridiplantae > Streptophyta > Magnoliopsida > Solanales > Solanaceae > Solanum > Solanum chiquidenum. The sequence goes on along the minus strand of JAJOOS010003465.1, from coordinate 18,471 downwards.
TGTCTATTTGCTGAATGGTTGGCATGAAGCAATAGAATATTGAAGTTGAAAATCAGTTGGGAAAAAAATAAGAAGTGATAGGGATGGAGAGTATAAATCTCCTTGTGCAGAAATATGTTTGGAAAGTGAAATTATCCATCAAACTACTGCCCCATTCACCTCAATCTATTGGAATAGAAAAAAAAATTGAACTTTGAAGAAAATGATGGCTACACTACTTATAAGTTCAGGTTTACCACAAAACTTGTGTGGAGAAGTTATCCTTACAGCAAAAGGAAACAACAAAAAGTTTTGTCTTTTCAGAAAGAAAGCAATAAAAAGTTTTGTTTGTTCGAGACACAATTTATTCCATATAAGAAATGGAAAGGAAGGAAATCCAACTTTGAAATATTTTAAAGTGTGGGGGTGTCTAGCCAGAGTCCAATTTCATGCTCCTAAAGGATTAAAATAGGACTTAAGACTTGGATTCTAAAATTAGACTTGAGTAGTCTAGTGAATAAAAGACCATGGAGAGAACAAAATGATAAACTCTTAATAAAGAGATTCGGAGGTGTAATAAATGTCAAAGGACATCTATTTCCTTCGGATTTGATTTTATAACATTTCCTATGTCTTATGTGCTTTTGGAAGGATGGTGTCAATAGTGAGATTGGTTCAATCTTGAACAATTTTATTGGAATTTGATTGATCTTCCTCTAGGAAATAAATATTTGGGTTCAAAGTGAATCTTCAAAAAGAAAATGAAAGTCGATGGAACTGTTGACAAATATAAAGCAAGATTTTTTGTCAAAGGCTTAAGACAAAAGCAAGGTCTTGATCTTATCAACATACATTCGTCTGTAACTAGAATTACATTCATTCTAATGTTAATATTATTAGTTGCGGTATATTACCTCCAAATTCATCAAATGAATATGAAAACAAATGAAGAATTGGAGGAATTTTTTTACATGAAACAGCCCGAGGATTTTGTAGTTCCTGGTAAAGAAAAGAAACTGTGCGAACTTGTTAAGTCACTTTATGGACTAAAACATTCACCCAAACAATGACATAAGAAAGTTGACCAAACCATGTTGGCAAATAAATTTAAGAATGAATGTGCTTACATTAAAATGACAAGGTCATTGTTTATTTATATATTTGTGACATGTTGATCATCAGTAGAGACACTAATGACAAAATGCTAATAAACATATGCTAGAAAACAACTTTGATATGAAAGATCTTGGAGTTGCTGATGCGATCTTAGGTATAAGAATCCGTAGAACTCCATAATGTTTAGCATTGTCACGATCTCATTACATTAAAAAGATACTTGACTAGTTCAAATATTTGGATTTTAATATTGTCAAGACTCCAATAAATGTGAGTTTTGCACTTCAAAAGAATGAAGGTAAAAGTTACTCACAATTGGATCGTGCTAGAGTTTTGGGAAGTATGATGTATATCAGAAAGTGTACGTGATCAGATATAACATGTGATATAAATAAAATGAGTCGATTCACGAGTAATCCCAATCGAACTCATTGGATGACAATAAATAAAGTTTTGGGGTATTTAAAACATACTCAAAACTATGTCTTGCATTATAACAATATCCAGCAGTATTGAGAGGATATAGTGAAGCAAATTGGATCACCAGAATTAAATGAAGTAAAATCCACGAGTGGATATGTATTTACTCTTGGTGGAAGAGCAGTCTCTTGGAAATATTCCAAAAAGATATGTATTGCTAGCTCTACAATGATCTCTGAGCTAGGTGCTCTAGATAAGGCCAATGAGTAAGTTGAAAGACTCCAGAATTTCTTGATAGATATTCTTTTTTGGCCCAAACCTTTGGCATCAGTATGCATACACTTTGATAGTCAAGATGCAATAGGTAGGGCATGAAGCATGATGTATAACGGAAAGTCTCGACATAACTCAATATTTTTATTTGTTCTTACTTGCTTGAGTCAAACTGTTTGTGACATGAACACTTAGGACATGTCAATTACAAAATCTTGTAAGGAAAACTGATCAACTTAGAAGTTCTGTCTAATTTTGAGTGCAATAAATAAAAATGTCAAGTTTGTGTGGAATCTAAGTAAGCTGAGCATTCTTATAATCTGTTGAAATGAATTCTAATCCTTTAGAATTGATTTACACTGACATTTGTGATATGAAGTCAACACCTTCTCGTGGTGAAAAAAAGTATCTCGCAACTGTCATTGACAATTGCATTAGAAACGACTATGTCTATTTTCTGAATGGTAAGGATGAAGCAATAGAAACGTGTAGACCATATAATATTGAAGTTGAAAATCAGTTGGGAAAAAGATAAGAAGTGATAGGGATGAAGAGTATATATCTCATTTTGCAGAAATATATTTGAAAAGTAGAATTATCCATCAAGTTGATGCCCTATTCACCTCAATCTAATGGAGAAAAAATCAAACTTTGAAGGAAATGATGGCTGCATTACTTATAAGTTCAGGTTTACCACAAAACTTGTGTGGAGGAACTATCCTTACCGCAAACAAAACATTTTGTCTTTTCATAAAGAAAGCAATAAAAAGTTTTGTTTGTTCAGGACACAATCTATTCCATATGAGAAATGGAAAGGAAGGAAATCCAACTTGAAATATTTCGAAGTGTGGGGGTGTCTAGCCAAAGTCCAAGTTCCTATTCCTAAAAGGATTAAAATAGGACCTAAGAATGTGGACTGTAAAATTAGACTTGAGTAGTCTAGTGAAAGGTCTAAACGACCTTGGAAAGAACAAAAGGAGAATGTACTTAATAAAGAGATTCAGAGGCGCAGTAAATGTCAAAGGACATCTACTTCCTTCGAATATGATTTTGTAACATTTCTTGTGTCTTCTGTAGACTCATCCTTTTGGACAGATGGTGTCAATAGTAAGATTGATTCAATCTTGAGCAATCCTATTGGAAGTTGGTTGATCTTCCTCCAGGAAATAAACTTTTGGGTTCAAAGTGAATCGTCAAAAGGAAATGAAAGTCGATGAAATTGTTGATAAATATAAAGCAAGACAAAAACAAGGTCTTGATCTTTTCGGCACATACTCGCCAGTAACTAGAATTACATTCATTTGGATGTTAATTATGTTAGTTGTGGTATATGACCTCCAAATTCATCAAATGAATGTGAAAACAACTCTCTTAAATGGAGAATTGGAGGAAGAAATTTACATGGAACAGCCTGAGGATTTTGTGGTTCGTGGTAAAGAAAAGAAAGTGTGCAAACTTATCACATTATGGACTAAAGCAAGCACCCAAACAATGACATAAGAAATTTGACCAACCCATGTTGGCAAATGGATTTAAGAATGATGGAAGTGATAAATGTGTTCACATTAAAATTACAAGGTCATTGTTTGTTTGTATATTGGTGATATGTTGATCATCAATAGAGACACTAATAACATAAATGCTACTAAACATATGCTAGAAAACAAGTTTGATATGAAATTTTTTGGAGCTGCTGATGCGATCTTAGGTATAAGAATCCTTAGAACTCCATAATGTTTAGCATTGTCACGGTCTCATTGCATTGAAAAGGTACTTGACTAGTTCAAATGTTTGGATTTCACTATTGTCAAGTATCCAATAAATGTGAGATTTGCCTTTCAAAAGAGTGAAAGCGAAAGTGGATCACAATTGGATTGTGCTAGAGTATTGGAAAGTATGATGTACATAATGAAATATGCACGATCATATATAGCATGTGCTATTAATGAACATAGTCGGTTCACGAGTGATCCCAATCGAACTCATTGAATGACAATGAAAAGAGTTTTGGAGTACTTAAGAAATACTCAAAACTACATCTTGTATTTTAACAATATCCAGCAGTGCTGAAAGCATAGAGTGATACAAATTGGATCACCGGACAAATTAAGTAAAATTCACGAGTGGATGTGTATTTACTCTTGGAAGAGGAGCAGTCTCTTGGAAATCTTCCAAAAATGACATGTATCGCTAGCTCTACAATGATCTGTGAGCTAGGTGCTCTAGATAAGGTCGGTAAATAAGTTGAAAGACTCCGGAATTTCTTGATAGATATTCTTTTTGGCCCAAACCATTGACATCAATATGCATGCACTTTGATAGTCAAGATGCAATAGGTAGGGCATGGAGCATGATATATAACGGAAAGTCTTGTCATATAAGACATAGACATGATACCGTTAGAAAACTACTCTCTAGTGGAATTATCACAGTTGACTATGTAAAGTCAAAGGATAATGTGTTGGATCCACTTACAAAAAGTTCTAACTAGAGAGAAAGTTGAAAGATCATTTACGGGAATGGGTTTACAGTTTAGGACAAGTCATCATGGCAGTAACTCTACCTAGCAGATTAGAGATCCCAAGAGATAGGTTCAAGGAGAAAAACAAAGTTGTGACTGATGGTTCGACATTGTCAACCAACTCAGTCCATTCTCATTATGAAGACAATGCTCAGGAACAAGGATATGAAATTAAGGCTTGTTAATGAGTTAATAAAGCTTAAAATTTCTAATGATTTACTAGTTTGGCAGATTTGACCAAATAGTGTATCTACGCGATAACACGATTAGAAACCACCTATGTGAGTGTGAAGTGTAAGCCACATCAAAGAGGATGATTGTCAAAAGCCCATCTCTTTATATAATCATGAAATCAGGAGGTGTTCATGGCTGAAACGAACACAACCGTAAGAACCATAAACGGTAAAGGGTTGATTGTGTGACATATGGTTGTCTAGGTATACACCAAAGCTTGACGGTTCAAAGATATCAAATCTACCAATTGACCGAGTATACCCGACATATGTTCACTATGAAAAGTTCAAAGGGAAACCTACTTATCCAGATGCAATTAATTATTGCTTCTAATGTACACACACTTGTCTGTTTCTTTGTCTTAGATTCATTCCCCATTCATGCGGGGGATTGTTGGGTTTTAAAAGGTGTGAATGGAAAATGAAGAGTTGCGACTTTTATGAAGAGTTGTGACTTTTATGAAAAGTTATGACTTTTATGAAAGATTGTGACTTTTCCAAAGGTTGTGACCTTTTCGGTAAGGCACAATAAGCACCATTTCACACTACCCTATTTATAGAGAGTTTCCTCTTACTTTTCAACAAAGAAAGAACTAATTTTCTGGACTTCTTCTACTACTACTAAATCTAGTATTTTAAGTGTAATTTACTGTCGTTGAGTGGTTCGCTGACACCATGATTTTAGATACCGATACACCGATGAGTAAGATCGTTCTATCCTGGGAGGATATATTCCATTAACGTCGGGTACTTGAGGGGAATAATTTCCTTAAGGAGACACTGTGCATTCAGTGGGCTCGAACTTCTTCTTTGAGAAAAATAATTTGTATATTGTTTCTAATCTGTTTCTGATTCTATTTTCTCTACTGATTTTAATTTTCTAGTTTTGAAAATATTCTTTTAACTTTGTTGTTTCTTATCAAGTTTTTCAATGTTTTTGTTCTAAGTATGTTAGAAATACAAGATGAACAACACAAATTGTGTACATCACATGTATTAAACAACTATAATCTATAACAGTGCTACAAATTATAAGTAACTTACCGCAATCTTGCAAAGGAGAGTCAAAGATATCTCTTGTGAGTACTGACTTTATGAAAGCATCAATTCTACTAATCATATGAGCTACTATTGTGTCTCAATAGCTCACTTAATAAACCAGTTATTCAACACAATATTTCAGCACAGCTCCAACGCAAATAAAGTCACTCAAGTTAAACTATTTTTCTAAAAAATTATTATAACCAAAAAATAAAAAAAATAATTATACAAATCACCCTTCAAGTTTAATTTTGTAATACTTACTTTCATCATAGTTTATAATATTATGCTTACCTCTCTTATTTTATTTTTTTAACCTAATTATTATTAAGATAAAAAATATGATTTAACTAAATTTCCCTTTATCATATATTATTTAATTTAATTATCATGTGTTTTGGTATCCTAATTGTTATTAACAGAATATTATATGTATTGACATCTTATTTGGATTCACAATTTCAGCTCAGCAAATGACTACAACTTGAATATACAACTTTTCAAGAAAAAAAACAAAACAATTTTCCGTTCAATTCTCCATGAATTAAAACGCCATTGATTAAATCATAATTTTTTTGATATAATTGAATAAGAAGATGTTATATTTTGAATGTCTAACCTGAACGTTTTGGATAGTGACCGCGAGTTACCTTGTCATTTAAGAAAAACACTGAAAAATAATCCAGAAACACAGAAAACATACACAACTGAAAACAATTAATCTATTTTCATTTATGGAAAATAAATTTTAAAGAAACTACAACTACTGTAATTATTAAACTTGATCAATTTCTAGAGCTTTAAAAAAACAAATAACTAGTCAAATGTATATAGAAAAGGCGCAATGCTCCAAGAAAAAAAAAATTACATCAAATTTAAGGGTACAATTTAGGGGTGTGCACTATTCAGATTAAACCGAATAATCAAACTAAATTAAATCGAATTTTTATTTTGATAGGGTTTTTGGTTTTTCGGATTGGTTTTGGATTAATAAATTATTTTGTTTGGTTTTTTGGTTTGGTTTCGAATTTTAAAAATAAAAACCGAAAAAACGAAAAAAACCGAATTTATATATATATGTATGATGTTTAGGCTTCTAATTAAGTTGGAGTTAACCATTTTTGTCCCTTTTTGGTTATTGCCTTTCATGATGATTATGTTTATATTTTATGTTTGAATTACATCTATAATAGGTATACTTATAAGTATTGTGTTTGAAGTTTTACTTATAATTTATATTAGAAAGTATATTTAAGGGATTAAATATTATTACTTTGGTTATATATGTTATTAATTATTGCCATAACCAAATAATCAAATCGAAAAAGGCCGAACCGAATAGAGGAAAACCAAACCAAACCAAATTTAATTTGGATCGGATTGGGTTACACTTTTACAAAACCAAAAACCGAAAATCCAAACCGAATAGTATAAAACCAAACCAAAAAACCAAATGCACACCCCTAGTACAATCTTCCGGTGATTTCTTCAATTCTAACGACCCGTTTGGCCATGCGATATGTAATCATGATGTGAAAATATGAGATGAAGTTGAAATTTTGTTTGAACATGCAATTTTGACCTTTTTATGTTGTATATTTTCTTATGAACATAAAAAATTCATAAGTTGTAAAACTATTAAAATTGTCTCAATTCTTTATACAATCTTACCAAATAAGCAAAAATTTATAAATCACATAGTAATATATTATCACAAAACTATTTTTTTTTAAAAGTACAACTTTTATTGATCAGATTTTAATTCAATTAAAAAAAATTGAGCATAAGTTGTAGAGTCTTTAATATAATTCTCCTACATAGTACGGTCAATCTTCTCACGTTGAACTTGCATTTATCGATCATATGACTGACAAGATGAACCAACATTATTACTTTGAGCCATTTGTTGGTAAATAAATTTGATCAAAAATAAAGAATTTAGTGAATATAAATGGTAAAGTAGGAAATGATTTAAAGTAATAATATAGTTTATGTTGGTGAGAACAATCATTATATGAGTATAATGGCTTAAAAAGTAATGATATGAATTATAACTTTTATTTACATATGACATAAATGGTTAGTAGATATAAACGTGAAATTATTTTTTACAAAATATAAATGTGTGAGTCAATTTTTGTATTTGAAAATCTCAAATCATGATTTTTGGAGAATTCATGAGATGAAATCAGCTTGAAATCGCATGTTTTCCAAACGCTAATTTTATCTCATGATTTTATATCGCGATATGAAATCACATGTCTACAAAACCAAATAGATTTACTTTGAAATTAGAGAAATTTACTTCGAAAAAGGCGTCAAGAGCAGATGGGAGCTCCGAAGAGGAAGAAGTGTTAAGAGTTAAAAAAGAATTTGTAACCATTTTTTGGAACTTCATTGTTTTTGTCGTCGTCGACTGAAGTTTTTGTTCTTCTTTCCTCGCTGTAGTATCCTTATGAGTTACAAATTCATTGTTAACAGCGGCCAGGATCGGAATAAGCTCTTTGAGTTACTTTTTGCCCCGTCATAATTCTCACAAAGTAAGAGTTAAATTACAAATTTGTAACTTTGTTTGGCTTCCATAAATCAACAATATGACATTCAGGAAAAAAAGAAGAAGATATTTTTAATCAATTCTAGATTCGAAGAAAACAAAAACTTATAAGCAGAGGCGACGACAACGGCTGCTTGGTGGTTTGGTTGAGGAGTAGTGGCAACAATCCACATCGAAGAAGAAAGATATATATATATCTTATATTTTGGAATTCTTCTTTGATATTTTGAGGTTTCATTGGGCTCCTATTTGCGAATCACACTCAAATGCCATGTAGACAAAAAATGCTTAAATAGTTAGTATTTAGAGGGGTAGAGTGTTCAATATGTACAACTCTGAATTCATGTGTTTAAGTGAATTATGCAAATAACTTTAAGTGGTTGTTGATGACTTAAGCCTATTCGCAATAAATAAATAAATAGCATAACAATAAACTTTAGCTTAAAATCAAAATTGAGAAAAAAAAAATGACGAGAGGGAGTTGCTCAGATGGTAAGCACCCCTCACTTTCAATCGAAGGTTGTGAGTTCAAGTCACTGAGAAAGTAAAAGAGGTGGGAGCTCCTAGGGAAGGAAAAAAAAAAAGAGAAGAAAAAAAAATGTAAAATATAATTTAAAAAACTTTTAACTTTCAGAAAACACCCAAATAACCCAAACCCAATTATTTCACTTTACCCTTTCTTTCTCTCTTTAGAAACTCTAACGTCTCTGTCTCTTCGTCTCTCTGCTTCAGCTCCTTCACTTTCCGCTTCAACTCCATCTCCATTGTTGCCGTCTCCATCATCTCATCGTCAAGCTCCAATTTTAATTTCCAAAAGGTAATTTTTTTTTCTTTTTCTCAAAGTTAGGGTTCCATCCATTTTTTTTAGTTGCTTAAGGATTGTTCTCATAGTTGATTGTGTGCGACATTGTGGTTTAAACCTGTTATCATATAAACGAGAACTAGCTAGTGCTCTAGGTATATGATTATTTCACATATTAGTTCAAGTGGCACAACGCTTTCAATTGTATAAATTATGCTTTGTTTTATCAGTTTATTTTAGCTGTATTTGCTATGGTGTATTGTCTGAACATTAATTTTATAAGCTCAGCCGGCCTCTCATAGATAGCATGGTGCATTGTTTGATGAGAAATACTGAATTTCGGTATTAATTTTTCAATTGCATAGAGCTATATTTAGTGAAAATAGAGTATTTGTCGCTTCAGTATCATGTTTTATCGGCCTTCAACTATTGGCTGAGAAAGGACCTACCTTTATTGGCAGTCCAAAGTATTACTAGTTAGTAAAAGTCCATTAAAATTCAACTTTCGTGAAATTTTTATTCTCCCTCCAATTTATTTCCCCTACAGAACAGGGCAGACCTTTCTCCCTCATTGTTGTTGATGCTCATATGGTCTCTCTCGCCATTATCGGGGTTTGGAGGATGATAAGGCCTTATAGGAAATACTAGACAATATACTTGGCTTGTGGAAGTTCTATATTAATTAGCCTAAAAAGAACTTTATAACAGAATTTTATGCAATGCTGGTTATTTTTGAGAGTATGAGTTATGGTATTCATATAATATAGTGGAGAATTTCATAAATAATTAAAGAATAGTGAGAAGAAAGTTGTAGATAAAACAATTTGTTTGTCCCAAGCTTACAAATATGATTTAAATATCATGTTCAACTTCCTTCTCATTTTGCTCACTAAGTTTTTGGTCAGGTTGTGCATCCTTAGAGTTTAGGAATATTCATTTTGTTGATCAATAGCCATAACAATTGCCAAAGTATCTTGGCCAGTAGTATCTTACTCACCACAAAAAACCTTGATCCATCTCAACATTATTAAGTTGTACTCCTAACGTTCACATCTGCCCATCAATAACATGTACGGATTTATTAATAGCTTACTCTTATGCTTCAACAATTTCTAAATCTGATGGTTTTAGAGCTTGTTCATCAACCCTAGTCCAGCAAATAAACTCCTTGTTTGTTGTCCATAATAGACTTGAGTAAAGTCCTTGAATCACCTATACCTATATGTTGGACATATTTTTAACCATCTTGGACCACTAACTCACTTGCATTACCATCCCATGTAGCACCTCTGTTTCCATCAGTTGGTTACTGCAAAAAAATCTAATGCTTGTTAGAACTAAGAGCTCGTCTCGGCAACATGTAGATTGTGGATTTTGCCTTTCTGTTTTTGTTGTAGCATTTTTAGCAACTATTTCATTTGTTTCAGCAACTGCTGAAATAATTACAATAATTGCTGAAATTACTATTGCAACTGCTATAATAATTACAACAATTGCTATAAAATAATTTTAAAAATGCACCAGTTGTTAAATCTGCAATTGTTTACCCTATTTCTTTTTGTAGTTTTGAAACTAACTTTCAAAATTATCCAAGGATAATGAATTTATTTTTGCATTATCACATTTTGATTTTATTATTTTTACATGTAGATTGTGTATCCATGATTATTTTTATAACTTAGTAATCATATCTCGATTGTATTTCTTGTTGTATAACTTCTTATCATATCCCCTTCTCCTCATTTTATGGCTTTTTATTCTACAAATTGTGTTAATGACTTCTTTTCTTGTTTTAATTTTATTTCTGTTTCACGTACTGTAGATAAAATGACTCCAAAAAAAAGAAGAAGCAACAACTGCTACTACTCCTACTACTAAGTATAGAAGGAAAATTAGTAGAAAAAGACAAAGAGAAGAAGAATAACAAAGCACGTGGTTGAAAAAATTTATAGAAGAAGAAAGTACCAGATTAGAGAAGTCCATAGAAGAAGAAGTTGAAAACACAAGATTGGAAAATTTTATAGATGAAGAAAGAGAACGTGGAATAGATGTTTTTTGTACAAATGTAGAAGGTGATGATAGAGGAGAAACAACATGATATACCTATTCCAGAGAAGGAGACATTTTCTATTGCTGAGTCTTCTCCGGTTAGTCCTTCAATCGATACTTTCTTTCAGAAGCCAATTAGGTATGTAAATTACAGTTTTGAGTCGATGATTAATATGTATTCAGATTTAAGAGGTTTTTTACTGTTAAGTCGGAATAATGCAAGTTTTTTTATTTTTAGAAGAACAAAAATTGAAAAGGTTCTTTCGATCTTCTATATTCGGAAACTACTTACAACTTAAATATGTGAGTATTATATTTTAGATGAATATAGTTTATCAACTTCTTCGATGTCAAATTTATAGCAATCGAAAAGAGGAAGTTTGGATAAGTTATGGTGGCATGTCGATTTGTTGACATGAAAGAATTTGCTATCATCACTTAAATTGTCATAAGGTAGATATGTATGATAATGAAAAAATGTCAATTAAGACGAGAAGTAGATGACAAAAAATTCTTGATGTGGTGGAAAAGAGTTGCAAGAGAAATGGGTTGATTGAGGATTCTGTGGTGTAAAAAAATATCGTTGTGCTTACTTTATTTTGTTTCATAGCATTTTGTGGAAAAGATTTGAACACAAATATTTCAAAAAAAATGAATTTTGCTTTCATCCGATACAGAAGCATTTTCTATTTATCGATGGGATCATATTAGCTATGATATTATAATTAACCATCTATTGCAAGTGGTAAAGCCCTATACGAAGACCGCCAATCTCTATGGGTTTTCATGGGCCTTTATGGTAATTTTTTATTTTATTTTAGTCCATATTTTATTTTTTTCATCATTTTTTGGTGCCTCCAATGTTTTGATCTCTTTTTGAGATTATTTTATGTGATACACAAATTAATTATAATTTTTTTCTTTTTCTTATTTATAGATAAAAAATTACTTTAAAAGCAAGTGAATCAACCTCCTGATCAATCAAGTAAAATAGCTAGAGTACAAACATCATTAGAAGAACTTGATGAACAAGTCCTTTCACAAATAGATGATGCGTTACCTACTGTAGATATCCAGACAGTGAATGAAAATGTGAAAAGAAATAATAAAGAAAAATTAATTAGAAGTTCTAGAAAAACTATAGAGGAGGAAGATGAAAATAAAAATAAAGAAAAGAAAATAAATGATGAAGAAATTGAAAGTGGTAAAGAAGATGAGGAGGAAGGTGAAAAAGAAAGTGAGAAAGTAGAAGAAGAGGAAGAAGATGAAAATGAATGTCATGAACAAGATGCTACTGAAAGTGGAAAAGAAACTGAAGAGGAAACTAAAAAGATGATAATATTGATGATGATGTTGAGGTAACGATGAGCGATCGTGAACGCAAATCAAAAGTCCGACATGATGTTGTCAAAATTTTTAGTATTGACAAGTTTCAGGTGGAGATGCCTATTGATAACCCTACAAATTTGACTGATAATTTGTTGTAAAATCAGTCATGGGCATCAAATTTGATGATTTTTAAAAAATATTGAGGGATGAAAATTAGAATATTTCTTTAAGTGCAGCTGTTCTGGACACTTTGTTGATTTGCCGGAGGATAATAATGTACATTTTCAAATGATCATGGTGTATGATCTTCTCAAGCGTAGGATCAAGTATAAGGGTGATGATGCTTTGAAAAATGAGAACAAGAAGATGGATAAGTTTTCGATAAACTACTGGGATATGCCAGTTTGTTTTGGCATGAAAAAATTTGTCATAGTGACTGGACTAAGATGCAATCCTCCTTTTGAACCTCTTCCCAAAGTTACACCCTTAAAAAAGTCAAGAGAAAACACGACATCTAAATCAGTTAAGACTGGATAGAAAGGTAAATTGTCAACTAAGACAGCCACCAAAATCAACAGAGGCAAAGAAAAATAAATAATGAGAATGAGTTGTTGACCATTATTGGACCCAGTTATAAAGCCAAAGATTTGTTAGCAGATCTCAAGAACAAAAAAGTTTTGAAGGAGCACAAAGAGCGATTGTGCTTAGTTTGATTTGTGCATGTCATTTCATAGGCTAAAAACATCAACAAAGTCATAGACCTTGAATTGTTTGTGCTTGCTCAGAATTTGAATGCATTCAACAATTACCATTGGGATTATGATAGTTATTTTTTTACTGTCAAACACTTATTGACAAAGTTATTATCAAAGACGAATAATTTTTATGACTTTTCTTAGGCTTTCATGGTAAACTTCACTTCTAATTTTAGTGTTTTATTTATGTTATTGAATAATTGTTCGTCTTTGATAATAACTTTGTCAACAAATATTTGACAGTCAAGAAATAAATATCATAACTCCATATGGGTAAATTGTTGAATGCACTCAAATCCTGAGCAATCACAAACAATTCAAGATTTATGACTTTATTGATGCCTTTAACCCATAAAATGTCATGCACAGATCAAACTAAGCACAATCGTCATTTGTGCTTCTTCAAAACCTTTTTGTTCTTGAGATCTACTATTAAATCCTTGACATTGTAATTGGGTCCAATAATGGTCAACAACTCATTCTCATTATTTATTTTTTCTTTGTCATTGTTGGTTTTGATGACTATCTTGGTGGGTAGTTTGCCTCTCTTTCCCGCGTTGATTGATTTGATGTCTTGCTTTTTCTTGGCTTTTTTAAGGATGTAACATTGGGAAGAGGTTTAGAAAGAGAATGACATATCAGTCCGGTCACTATGACAAATCCTTTCATGCCAAAATAAATTGACACACCACTGTAGTTTATCCAATTCTCTTCCATCTTCTTGTTCTCATTCTTCAAAGCATTATCATCATCAACCTTATACTTGATCATGCGCTTGAAAAGATCATACATGGTTATTTGAAAGCGTACATTGTTATTCTCTGGCAACTAAGTGTCCAAAACAATTGTACTTAATGAGATCCTCCAACTTTTCATTTCTCAATGTCTTTCTAAAATCATCAAATTTGATTCCCATGACTGACTTTACAACAAAATTATCAGGCAAATTTGTAGGGTTATCTATAGGCATTTCCACTTAGACCTTGTAAATACTAAATGTTTTGTCAAAATCATGCTGGACTTTCGATCTGCGTTCACAATCCCTTATCGATACCTCAACATCATCATCAACTCTTTCCTCTTCATCATTTTTTCTAGTTTTATCTTCAACATCTTTCCCACTTTCAATATCATCTCCATTCTCACTTTCTTTTTCACCTTCCTCCTCATCTTCTTTATCACTTTCAGTTTCCTGATCATTTTTTTCCTTTTCTTCATTTTTATTTTCATCTTCTTCCTCTACAGTTTTTCTAGAACCTCTAACTGATTTTTCTTCATTGTCTCTTTTCACATTTTTATTCTCTTTCTGTACATCTACAGAAGGTAACACATCATCTGTTTGTGAAATGACTTGCTCAACAAGTTCTTCTAATGGTGTTTGTACTTTAGCTATTTTACTTGATTTATCAGAGATTGGTTCACTTGCTTTTCTTTTGGTAGCCATTTCATCTACAAATAAGAAAGAGAAATTACATAATTCTCCCATCAAACTTATACCTTTTTTTGAAATAGATACTTAAAGTTTGCAGGAGTTCTATTACCTCCATGAAATCATTTACATTCATAATAAATATATCATTTTAACATCATCTGTGTTCTCAGGACATGCATGTGTCTCCCACTCTCCAATTATTTTTTAATTAATTATTTTCTCAATCACATGTATATTAAATTACTTTTTTTTTACTTTATTAATCTTACTTTACCTTTTCAATTAACCCCATGCATTGAATTGTAAATCTGAGATTATTTTACATGGTGTTGGGCATTTGAGGTTGATCCTTTCTTCCAAAAAAAAAATATAAGGTATTTTTGAAACAAGTGTCTTCATCAAGAATTTTTTGATGGCTTTTGGTGATTGCTAGCAAATCGGTGGAGATTAATGAGTTATTTGATTCCCCTAAGAATTCGGTAAACATCATTCTTTAACTTAATAGACCAATGCTAAATTCTACTTGTTGTTTTGTCTTTTGGATTTTGCTGTAGCATGTTTAGGAACTATTTCATTTGTTTTAATAGTTTCTGAAATAATTACAGTAGTTGTTGTAATTATTACAACAATTGATGTAATAATTACAACAATTGCTATGAATAATTTTAAAAAGAAGCAATTGTTACATTTGTAATTGTTAATCCTATTTCTTTTTAAATTTTGAAAGTTACTTTCAAAATTATCTAAATGGATAATGAATTTATTTTTATATTATCATATTTTGATTTTATTATTTTTACATGTAGATTGTGTATCCATGGATGAATCCTACACCTAGTAACATGGAGGTGAATTTTTTCACTAAGTTTGTACCTAAGAAATTAACTAAAGATGATAAAATTAAAAAGTTTGAGATGAAATTGAATGATGTTATGACTATTAAAAGAGATAGCATAATTTTGATGTAGGATGATCTTCTTCAAATGTCGAGAGAGCTTTTAATGGTGTTAGTGGTGAAGAACAAGAAGGAGAACTTACTCTGAATGATAATAGATGTACTGATGGTGTTGATTTCATAAGAGGATGAAGATTCAGTAATGATAGTGGTGATGTTGGAGTAGGAAGATCTTCTCCGATCGATGAAAATATTTTATGTGCTCAAGAAATTCCATCCACTAAAGAGTCAATAGATTTATTGAATGTTAGAATTTGTGTTTAGAGAAAACTATCGTCACTGTAAATGCTAGGATAAAGCTTTTAGAAAAAACTATTGTCATAATGATGTCTAAGAGAGGTATCATGCCATCATCAATGATCTCTCACCCATATACTTATGATCATGTTAAAGAAGAAAGAGATAAATTTCAAAGACATTGTCAAGTGTTCAAAGAAAGACATAGAGACACGTGAATGAGGTTGTTATCGAAAAAGAATTGGTGTCTGAAATTAATCCACAGTGAAGGTAAAATTGTATACCAACTATCTTTTTAATATTTGTCTTGTGTGATATACTTCACTTTTACATGTGAAATGTGAAATTCATACATTGTTGAATTTCACGTAAAAAGTGAAGTATATAACACAAGACAATATTAAAAAATGATTATGATACAATTTTACCTTCACTGTGCATTATCTTCAGACACCAGTTCTTTTTAGAACACTTGACAATACTTTTGAATTCACCTGTATCTTTGTCTTTTTTTGAACACTTAACAATACTTTTGAAATTTGTCTCTTTTTTCTTTTGACATGATTAGGAGTACATGGGTGGGAGATTTTTGTTGATGGTCAGACACCCCTCTTAAACTATAACTATTATTGTGACGATAGTTCTCTAAAGACTTTATCCTTGTATTCATGGTGATGATATATAGTTTTCTCTAAATACTTTATCCTTGTATTCAAGATGACGATAATTTTCTCTAAAGATTCTATTCTATCATTCAATAAACCTATTGAATCTTTCTTAGTGGATGAGGTTTCTTGAGGACAAGGAACATTCTCATTGATCGGAGAAGATTTTTCTATGCCAAAACCACCGCTAACATCACCGAGTCTTCCTGTATTTTCAAAATCAACATCATTAGTACATTCAGAGTAAATTCTCTTTCTCCTCCACGACTAAAAGCTCTCTCAACATTCGGAAAAAATCCTCCTACATCAAAATTATGCTCAACAACTATGTTATCTTTTTTTATAGCCATAACATCTTTCAAATCCATTTCGATCTTATCATCCTTGATTAATTTCTTAGGCATAAACTTAGTGAACAAATCAATTTCCATTTCACACTGTGTAGGAATTATTCATCCATGGATGCACAATCTACATGTAAACATAATAAAATAAAAATGGAATGACATAAAAATAAATTCATTATCTATTTAGATCATTTTTGAAAGTTTCAAAACTATTAAAAAAAGTTAGGATAAACAATTCAAGATGTAACAACTACTGCATTTTCAAAGTGCAATTGCAGTAATTATTTCAACAACTATCGTAATAATTGTTTCAGCTATTGCTGTAATTATTTCAGCAACTATTAACAAATGAAATAATTGCTAAACATGCTATAGCAAAACCAGTAGAATTCAATGTTTGACTGTTAAGTTAAAGAATGATGCTTATCGAATCCTCGAGGGATCAAACAATTCATTAATCTCAATTCATTTGTTATTAGTCACCAAAAGGCATAAAAAAAATTGGTGAAGGCACATGTTCCGAAAACACCTTATCTAACAACCTCAAATGTCCAACAATACATAAAATAATCAGAAATAAGATCCAAACATTATATTGGATGCACCCAAAAATATTGAAAACAATAAATATAGACAAATAAAATTTATCGTAAAGGCTCATGGAAAGTCAGAAAGATTGATGATCTTCATATAAGACCTCACCGCTTGCAATAGATGATTAATTGTAATATCATAGCTAATATACAATTCCATAAATAAGTAGAAAATGCTTCTCTATTGGGCAAGATCAAAATTCATTTATTTGAAATATTTGTGTTGAAATATTTTCCACGAAGAATGCTTTGAACAAAATAAAGTAAGCACACCGATTATTTTTTATATTTCTTACTAATATTTTTGATTTTGAGATGTTCAATCAATTCATTTCGTTTGGAACTCTTTCTCACCACATCAAGAATTTTTTGTCTTAGTTGACATTTTTTTCATCATCATACACATCCACCTTATGACAATTTAAGCCAGTGATGATAGCAAATTCTTTCATGTCAAAACAAATCGGTATGCCACTATAATTATCCAATCTTCCTCTTTTCAATCGCTATGAATTCGATGTCGAAAAGGTTGGTAAACTATACTCATTCAATATTCACATCTTTAAGTTGCACGTAATTTTCTGAAAGAGCCTCTTAAATCTAAAAACCTATTAATAATTAACTCAAAACTGTAATCTGCATACCTAATCGGCTTCACAAAGAAGGTATTGAATGAAGGAGCGATCGGAAAAGACTCAACATTAAGGGTGTGTTTGGTATGAAGGAAAATGTTTTCCATGAAAAATGTTTTCCTGGAAAACAAGTAGATTTTTGACTTATTTTCTCATGTTTGGTTGGTGACTAGAAAATATTTTTCGAAAAAGTTTTTTTAGTGTTTAATTTATGAATGAAAATTATTTTTGAGAAAATATCTTTTATTTTTACTAGAGAGTAGAAAATAATTTTGAATTGAAATTGAAAATATTTTTAAAAAATAAACTTAATTTTTTTTTTGGAGGGTGGGGTGATGGGGAAGGCGCTGGGGGGTAGGGGTGAGATGTGGTAAATAAATAAAAATTTGAAATTAAAAATATTTTTTAAAAACAAACTTAATTTTTTTTGGGGGGGGGGGGGTCACAGGTAGGGTGGGTGTTGGGGTGAGATGGGGTAAAAAAAATAAAAATTTTAAATTAAAAATATTTTTTAAAAACAAACTTAATTTTTTTTTTG
>JAJOOS010003463.1:0-22267 GCA_029582725.1 Solanum chiquidenum | reverse complement strand
TGGGTACTACATTTATTATTTTGTAAGTAATAGTGTTAACTTGTTTAGTTTGTGTATATGATAGCATCTTGGTTGAATTGTTGAACTGTATAAATAATTTTTGGTGATAATGCTTTAATGTAGACTCAATACTGCATCAGAAGTTGATAGATTGATTTGCTATGTGCCTAGCTAATGACTAGATGTTGCTTGTATAGCCAATTAATAGGAGACCACGCCGTAATCGTAGGTCGTCAGCAGCAAGAGCTGCATTCCAGGAAACAAATATAAGCCCTGCGAATCTTGTATATCCACTATTTATTCATGAAGGTGAGTACTTGCCTGAGTTACTTCCTCTCTTCTTATAACCTGTATCAATCTGTTCTTACAAATTGCACACTTGCAGGTGAAGAGGACACACCTATTGGAGCAATGCCTGGATGTTATAGGCTTGGATGGAGGCATGGTCTTGTTGAAGAGGTCGGTGAGCTATCCCTGGGATTCTTCGTCCTCTATAATGACTTTGCATTCTTAGATCAAAGTTTCAGCATTTTGATTCCTTAATTCATTTCTTCTTTGTCTAATTGATCTTGTCTTATAATCCTGCTCCCCCTTCTTCCAAATTTTAGCTGGTGAAAAATGAAGTGACTGATGCATTAGATCACGTAAATAGGGCAAATGTGCTCTATCAAGTATCTAATGTTTACCGTTTATGATAGGTGGGAGATGGTTTTGTCTAAGGAAGCCTAACCACCGTAACTCTACTTTGGGCCATAAGTAGCTCTCTCCTTGATTAATTTTGATATGATTGACCTTGTAGCCGTGCTTTGTATTGGTTCATAGTGTATCTAATTGATGATGATGTGTTGCATTGGTCTTGTTGCTATGATTTTGCTAAATCTTGATGGTAATTTGCTTTTCATTATCTATGTTATTATGACCAAGACCAGTATCATTGCAAAGTTGCAATATTTCTGGTATTAATGATAAAAACCAATATCACATTATTGCTGGTATCAATGATAAAAGTTTTACCATAGCATTAGGGGTAAAGTGTCTTTCTTGCTCGGTGATCAGTCAATGAAGTCATTCTGGATAAACAAAATGCTATCCTCGTAATTTGTTGTAGGTTTTTATTTTTCAATTTTCAAAGTTTTATTTGTTGGAAAAGGGTAGAAGGGCGGGCCCATTATTCACTTTGTTTTAAACCATGCTGCCAGGGGCTCGGGGGGATTTCTCTGTTACAAAAAATAAGAGTTCTCTTTTTGGGTTGGGCAGATACACCACCTGATCTTAGGCTAAATAAGGACTATGATCATCTATGGGTATCACTCACTCTTGTCAGGATTATCAACGACATGCTTTTCTAGATTCTGACTGTGCTCTTGTCTGGCAAAAATAATTAAAATAACACTGTCAAGAACTCTGCTGTCAGATTCCTCTGAGTCACTCGCTGTGTGTAATAAGAGAGGCATGCGTGCTGGACATGTTATTCAGTATTTTAAATATATACAAGACTTCAATTACAGCTACCAGAACAAAGTATAAATTTGGAATTCAGATCTGAATATTCATTGTCACTTTGCGAGGTTGGGTAGGATGAAAGACATCATTTTTTTTTAAATAATGAAAGACCTGCGAAGATTTCCTTTTTTTACCAAAACAGTATTTAATTATAATCTTCCAGTGCATAAATCTGTCCTTTTTTTCCATCTTAAAAAAGACTGATTTATTCACTGGAAGATGATAGTTAAATACTGGTTTGGTAAAAAGGAAATCTTTGCAGGTCCTAGGTGCAGGTTTAAGTGTAGATATCAGGAAAAAGGAAATAGCAATAAACAGAGAAAAAAAAAAGAAACGCATACAACAACTATCATAATTTACTACTACACCTCAATCCCAAGCAAATTGGGGGATCAGACAAGCTACCATGTGTATACTCATGTATATACTTATTTGCTAATAGGTTGAGAATGTATAGGATGACTCTTTTAATGGAGGGAATCACCTTGGAGGCTAAGAAGTACTTTTGGCGATAATTGGTACTTTTACAATTCTTATTGTCCATGTTAGTGACAGACCTCATGTACGATATTCAAGGAAACCTACATTTGCTTGAACAGAAATCAAACAAAGTACTTGTAAGCTAAAATTAGTTGCTGTAAATCTGTTGTAACAAAATTGGAGTCTCCTAAATAAGAATTGAGGTGCTAAAAGGGGTGAAAAAAGGGCAGGTTAAAATCCAGTGGATGATAAATGGGTAGGCTATAGATGGGTTTGTAGGCTGCACTCAATTGCTCATCTGCAGTTGCCGCCTCTGATTGAGAAGTAAATACCAAATGGAACTGGAACATTTCTAGAATTTTACCAGCTTCCAGAATAAGATCATTCTTGACACTTACTGTCATATGCTTTAAGAGGGCTCATATAAATCTTGTCAATGATTTGGTTCCAATCTTGCAGTCCGTGACACATGATTTTCAGTACTTAACAAATATGGCTTGGTCAAAGATACATCTAGATCATATTTAGAGATTCAAGTGCGATCATAGCACCTTTATAATACTTCTGTGCATTCTTTTGAGCAAGTGGATTTACTTTTTCTTATGCAGGTTGCAAAGGCAAGGGATGTTGGAGTCAACAGCATTGTGCTCTTCCCAAAAGTTCCAGATGCTTTAAAGGTCCTCTTTTAGACTTCTACCAGCATAAATTTCCATGTACCATCTGACTTCAGATTATATAACTTGTTTCCTGCAACTTCAGACCTCTACAGGAGATGAAGCTTACAATGACAATGGATTAGTGCCCCGAACAATACGTTTGCTGAAAGACAAATACCCTGATCTTGTATGTAGATACATGTCATCTGGTTTCTTTTATCTGCTTAAACAACTTTTCTGTGGGAAAACCCTGGCGCTTCCTCTGATGTTTGATGCGTTTTCAATAGGTTATCTACACTGATGTTGCTTTGGATCCATATTCATCTGATGGGCATGATGGCATTGTCAGAGAAGATGGTAAGACATAATTTTGTGTTCGTACCAGCCTAATGGGAAAACCTTTTATTGCTGAATTACATAAAAATTAAGAAACAATTCTAATAGATATAATACACATGAACCCATGGAATCCATTCTGTAAATTCTATCTCATATAGCACATCCTATTATTGTAGCTTATGTTTATTATCTCTGTTAACTTTGAATTGATGCTGATGCAATGAGGTAAGTTTTCTTTCTTGGTTATGGTGATAGCAGTTAGTGTACTTCGGTCTTTAGCTTCTTGAGTTATTGTATGAAGGAGGAAGTTATCTTTTGTACTGGAATATTTGGATAATGATCTTTTCTTTCATCACTTTGGGTCACTATAAAGCATAAACCACCAGTA
This sequence comes from Solanum chiquidenum, assembly GCA_029582725.1. Lineage (NCBI taxonomy): Eukaryota > Viridiplantae > Streptophyta > Magnoliopsida > Solanales > Solanaceae > Solanum > Solanum chiquidenum. The sequence goes on along the minus strand of JAJOOS010003463.1, from coordinate 18,901 downwards.
GCAAAATTCCTCTTCAACAAAAAATCATACTTTCTTGTTGAAATCATTTACTTCATATAACTTTTCAGTTCATCAAACATGAAAACTTCATACATCTTACTTTTGTGACTCCTATTTTTAAGATAATAACTGATAGCTTTTGAAACTTTACTGATTCTTGATGACACTTCATCTCTATCATGGATGCTTCCCTGGATTGCAATCCGACATATAAATGCAAGTTATATTTATCAAAAAGGAATTAAAGCTGCATTTATCATTGCTAATAATTTTACAGAAAATATTTGCTGTTAAGATGAGGAGAAAATACCTAATATTGGGCTTTTTAAGAGCTTATGATAGATAAAGCATTTTTCTTGTTTTCTCTTTCTATATATTTTTTTAAAAAAAAATATATGGATAACAAAGGCCTTCATTTGGAAAAATTGGGAATGCTTTTAATTCCTGTTGCGGAATAGAAATCTTTGTTTAGCCGCTGTAGGATTCCTAAAGCACCTTATAGTTTTTTTTAATTTTTGGGTAATACCACTCTCAATTAGGAGTATCTTCTGTTCTGTTTGATTTAGTTTTATCCTAAAAGGAAATCAACCAACTATGTTGGTTTGATAAATATACAAACCAAACTAAATCAAATGTTTTTTTTTTCTTCGATTTTTTAGTCACGTGAAACACAAATTCAATTCACAGCAAAAGGTAAAATCTCTCAAATGTCAATATATGTTTAGAAATAATCAAGAAGATAGATTAACTTATCATCTGTTGAAACATCCACATATGAGAAGTTCACCGTGAGACATGATAATTATCCACTTCCAAAACTAATAAAACAAATTTACATCCATCTATGCTGCCAAAATTAACTAACCTTAATGATTTAAAAATAATATACAAATCACGCCTAAATAACTTCATTATATGTGAACAGAAAAGTCAAGCAAGCATCCGAACATGTTTAGACAAATTTTCAATTTTTTTGTTGTTAAAACTATATAAAGTTCTAAAAGAATATCCAAAAATTGATATCTATGTGTATAGAATTATACAAAATCCAATTGATACAAGTCAAAGGACAAGTTTTTTCAGTCAATTTGGTTTGTTTTTTAGTAACACCTAACTCTCTTTCAAAGTTCCAATACTGCAGTTTGTATGTGTTTGAGAAAGGCTTCCAACAGTTGATAGCTTTAGCATGGCCTTAGTTATGAATGTTTGTCAAAGTTTTGTTGGTGACATTTGTACTTGTTTCCTCTGTTATTAACTGTGTATCTCCTCTTTTGCATCAATGATATTTTCTTTTCCATAAAAGAAATAGAATTGGATGAATTTCCTTGTTAATAGAGGTTGAACGAAGACAAAATGTTTAAAGACAAAGAAACACAAAAATATTTGCCTTTATGTGGTTTCTTAAAAATTGAATGACCACAAATGTACAGAGTTAATGTTGACTTTTTGAATACTTAAGTTTGGTTTTGGTCTTCTGAAATGGCTGCAGGAGTTATCATGAATGACGAGACTGTGCATCAGTTGTGCAAGCAGGCAGTTTCTCAGGTTATCTTCTATTTCATATGATAATGTTTCTTCACAACAGACAAGCTTCCATCGCTGTTTCTACACTTGCTTGTATACATATTTTCATTTTGACCTTTGTTGAGCTGCACCATTTTTCGTGTTCTTTGAGAATAATTTCTATAGTGCTGCTGAGTTATTGACTTGAGAAGTTGAGATATTTTTCTCACTTCTGCAAGTAGTGTGACCTTACCGAGAAAACTATTCCACATGTCTTTTGGTGGATTCAGAGGCTGATGGATATATATCTAGTTGAAGAACAATTATTATTGATGGCCACCATCTCTTTCTTTTTATTGTTTTTATTCCTTTCTTTTACCTACTTCTGTTTCTTTTAAGACTGAACATGATTGTAGTCATATGATTACTAAGTATAGAAGTTTGCAATCCCAAAAAGGTTAATTCATCCCAAGTGGGGATACAGCAACATTGATGGAGTAATGCTGGTCATGCAGGAAAACCAGCCAGAGTGGGTGTAATAGGTTGAAGGCAATGACGCTGCAGATTTGGGTGGGTGGGTGGGGGTATTGTATTAGAGAGAAAATTGGGAAAAAAACACCATTTAGTTTTATTTTAAGCGGTACCACATGTAGTACTGGATGTCACTCTGGAATTAACTTTCAAACAGTGTCATGTTAATAACTTCACAGGGGAGTGTCTGTCTGAATACTACTCTCAAATCTTCAATAACTAGGCCATTAGCTTGCAAACTAAGTCATTTCGTTGTCAGTCAAACCAGGTGGTCATGAACACTTCTAGGGTTCTCAATTACTGCTCTTATTATACTTGTTTGCCTGCGTATCCACAAGAATCTGAACCACAACTTGCAAGTTCAATATATCAGCATAGAAGCCCAAGTAGGACCTCACACAACAGAAAAGAAGAAACTAGCTGCGAAAAAACACTGCCTTCTAACTGTTAAGAAAAAACAGGAGTAACCACATTACAACATTGAATAAAATATCCTAAAATATGATTAAGTTCAGTAATCTTTCCAACTGATGATGCTAGCTCTTGAACTTGGTTTGTCATTGAGAATAATGAATATAATGCTTTTCTAAACTAAAACCAGGTATAAATCAGGTGTCTGTTCATTTTCCCTTTGCTCTTTTATGCTTGCATGCATTTTGTTGATAATTTTTTTTATCAAAATGCTGTGTCTGATCTTGTTATTTCCTCTTCTTTTATCTTAGGCCAGAGCAGGAGCAGATGTTGTCAGTCCGAGTGACATGATGGATGGTCGTGTCGGAGCAATTCGAGCAGCTCTTGATGCTGAAGGATTTCAGCATGTGTCGATCATGTCCTATACGGCAAAGTAATTTTCAGAACTCATAAGCTCTGTCAATGTAGATATTATATATAAGTCCTGGAAATATTTAGTTGTTTGCATATAGATTCAGTATTCAATGAGGCAATTTTTCTATGTTTGTGCTTTACCCCTCTTGTATATTGAGAAGTATATCTTACATCTTAGATCAAGCCTAAATGGGTTAGCAGCATCATATGGTAACTTCTCATTTTATTTTTTAATGTAAGCACTCAGAGGTAGCTTAAGATCTGGTTCTTTTCATGTAAGAGAATTTGATGATCAGTCTCTCCAATGGTTCCGGACATTAGTGGTCTAACAACTTAGAACTCAGAGCTTTGTTTATTTTTATTTGTTTGCTTTTATGGATTCTTTGATATTGAAACTCAACTTCCATCTCTTCTTTTGACTTGTTAGCTTGAATTATATTGCAGGTATGCAAGTTCCTTTTATGGACCTTTCAGAGAGGCTTTAGATTCAAATCCACGTTTTGGAGACAAGAAAACGTACTGAACAGACTATTATTATTTTCCTTTTATTAAATATCATTCATTATGTAGACAAAATGAGTGTCTGTGAACTTGGTTTTCACATGCAGTTATCAGATGAACCCCGCAAATTACAGAGAAGCATTAGTTGAGCTGCAAGCAGATGAGTCTGAAGGAGCTGATATTCTTCTTGTTAGTATCGCATTTGTTGTTCTGCAGAAATTTGGAAGTATACTATTCTTCTAAAGCTGCTGCTTCTTATTTATTTTTTTTGTTTTTTTCTGCATATCAGGTTAAACCAGGTTTGCCTTATTTGGATATTATTAGGCTTCTTCGGGATAAATCTCCTTTGCCCATAGCTGCCTATCAGGTACTCAGATGTTCATTTAGTTTGTTTGTCATCATCTTTTTTATAAGTAATCAAAGATTTTATAAATGTTTGCACTAGCCAGTGCGAGAAAACATAGCTACTGATTGTGCAGATCCCCTCTTGTATCTAAAAAGTTGCATCAACATCCTGTACAATAACCAGGTTGCACCAAAAAACTAGCAAAATAATACTGAATATCGTTGTTTAAGGCTATGTAAATTTCTCCTATAGCCTTCAAAAGTTCTTTCAAGCCCAAAGTCCACCAAATGGCTTGAGGGATGCAATGGAACTCTAGTTTGTTTTTAAGTTTGTGCTTAAGAAGAGTTGCTTCATATTCAGCATTGTCATTTAGATGAGTTGCAATAATAAGTCCAACAAGCTCACTCAAGGCTTCCGATGCTTCTGTGTGACAGATTTGAGATCTCTTCAATTTACTTGCACGTTATTTTCTTTCTTGAACAATATATTTGTCACGAATTTTGGAATCTGAAACCTTTGTACAGTCTAGACTTGAGTTATTGCTCTGCAGAATTCAGGAAGATTTCTGGGGCTCTGTTCTCTTCAAAAAATTTCGCCAACGCTGCACTTAGTATTTCTGACTCTTGCCCGTTTGTTTACAAGTATAAGGGACTCTGAGGGTAAAGAAAGCTCTTTTTCCTGATAAATGACCCTTGCTTCCAAATAGATCTAAATGCTTTGCCAAGTGAATGATTTTAATGAATGATGCATTAAGAGAGTTTAAGACTTTGTTTTTGCAGAACTGTTGAATTGTTCAGTTCTGTTAAATTTAACAGTTTGACAACGTAGCACTCTGGTGTATTGAATTAAATTGCTAGTGGACTAATTCACACACCATCAAGCTTCATAGAGAAGGCGTCTTTCAATCGTCATGCCAATTGGTAGTCTATTAAACAAAAAATGGAACTTGTGACATGACATGTCTTCATTAGAAACTCATTTCCATATTCCTTATATGATACCCTATCATCATCTTCTTTTACAGTTTCTGGTATCTGAAAATCAATTTCTGCCAATATCCTTGAACACTAGTTTTCGCCTTCATTTCTATGCTATCGTCTTCTACAGTTTCTCGGGTTTCTTTCTTCACAGGTTTCAGGTGAATACTCGATGATTAAAGCAGGAGGGGTTCTGAAAATGATTGATGAAGAAAGGGTTATGATGGAATCATTGATGTGCCTTCGACGAGCTGGTGCTGACATCATTTTGACCTATTTTGCTCTGCAAGCCGGTAGATGCATGTGTGGAGAGAAGAGGTAAAGCTAGCCGAATCATAAAAGGAATTCTTGTACGAAGAAGATTTTCGAGTGAATTTTGTAAATTAGTTGATGTGAGCTTTGATTTAAAAAAGTAGCAGAACGACTATGTTTGCCGAGGGTCAATGCAAACGACCTCTCTACCTCACAAAGGTAGGGTAAGGTCTGCGTACATCCTATTCTCCCCAGACCCCCACTTGTGGGACTACACTGGATATGTTGTTGTAATTGACTACGTTGCGTCTCTATTGTCTAATTTTCTTGGTTACTCAAGCGGCGAATGTGTTCAGATTATTTGATGTGAGCTTGATTTAGAGGAGAGTCTGTTCTCTTTGTAACCATTTTGTTCATTTCCTAGCTCAACATTTGAAGTTATTAATAATAATAAAATAAAAAGATCAGTTAATTGTTTCAACTTCCACACATGGTATGTTGTTGTTTTCCCCACATTGGCAGTGCTACCATATTTGGATTATTTTCCCTAAAGTCAATTGTTTACTTTTCTAGGTTGTCATGATGCTCAACACTTTTAACTTGATATTATTACACAGTGAGTGAATTAGGTCCTTTCCCTTGAGAAATGGACATAATTCAACAGCAAATCAGTAATTCCATAGGTTTCTGTGTTTTGGCTCCTTTCTTCTTTTATTATTGTCTGTTGATAACAGGTTGATATACCGTATGTATCATAAATTGGGATGAACCTGACTTTGATATCATAACAGATATAGATCGCAGACTTAATTCAATATCAAAAGTTGGTTCATGAGGTAAGAATTGTTTAAGAACATACTAGGAGACCAAATAATCCACCACTAACCGATGTGGGAATTCACCAAGTTGTGTTTCTTAAACTTCTTAATATCATGTCATCACACATTACAAATATATATCTAAAAATCATTACTGCAAATTGTTCCAGAATATTGTGAGAAAATAATTTAATTTGCAATGTAGGATATATTCATGTTTTTTTTTGGAACTCCAGGATAATCCGCAGCCGCTACAACCTCTACCCTTCGGGTGAGCACTTCGTGTGCACTGAATAAACCTTCACGGTGTAATAGCCTGAACACTTTTAGATATTATAGATTGATATTTATTGTTCACTTGTGACAGCCAAACAAGGCCCTGAGAATGAGATAATACAAACAAAACAACAGGCAAAAAACTAAGTGTATGCATGTGGTGCTTCACCAATTCAACATGTTGGGACTTGTTTTTTTTCATCCGCATTATAGTTTCACTATTGAAAGGAATTTTCGCTCCATAGAGCCCCACTCCGAGGGAAGTATTTTCTATCAAGAATTTTGCGGGACCTTTTTTCTTTATTAATTTATTTTTGCAGCTAAGTAGGTATATGAAAGAATTGTTGTAGTAATCTTTTAAGTAATTTAATATTGTAAAATTTCTGTTTTACACCGTCAATATGTCCATTCCATATTCCTTTGTTGAAAAGAGAAAGTGGAGGGGGAGGGGAGAGGATGGGGAAAATAATAAAACATGTACAAATGTTAAAGTTAATTCTAAGAGGAGGTAGACTATATTATTTTATTATATGGAATAAGAGTACATTTAGAGACGTGGATTATAGTAACAATCTTGAATTATTTTAATGAGAAAACACAAAATTGTGAATAGGATTAATTAATAATATATTATATTTTTAATCCAGAAAAATTGTTCAGGCCCATTCCTCAGTTGTACCTCATAGAATAAAATAATCATGTTAAAGAATAATTATGGTATGACAAGATCAGATTAGTTAATTTGACGTGACAAAGAATAGTTTTAATTTTCAAAAAGTATTTTTGCCCTTTAAAATTATAAGAAAAAGCTACAGAGTGAGAAATCAAATACTTATACAACCTTCTCAGAGGGACTACAATCTTTTAAATTACAGCAGTACTCGAAGTTAAATTTAATCAAACCTCAATACTTATACAAAATATCGAACGAGAATCCAAATAGCACCAAAAACATCAAATTAATGGACAAAACATATATGGCCATATGCCCATATATAGTGTGGTAGTTAGAAAAATTATAATCCCCTTTCTTATGTCGTTTTGTAATAAGAATTTCTTCTAATTAGTTATTAGTACTTCTCAATCTTATGTAAGATTCTCCCACAATTATAAAAAGATGATGTCAAATCATTTTCCAAACAAGTGTAGGGCAAAAATAAGAAGAAATAAGCTGTCATTTGATGTTTTTATTATAGTGGTGCATGCATGTGACTTCTTTAGTGCTTTCTTCATCCCTAGTCACTAACAAACAACATTCTATATTTGTTTTTGCCTTTTACTACTTTCATTTTTTTATGTCAAATTGAATGTTTATTTTGTGTTGTCTTTATAACAATCCCAATTTATTTTTTTGCTTTTTTGGGGGAATATTATAAATTTTATTAAGAGATTTGTATGCAATGTTAGAATAAATACAAGATTTAGATTACTTTTACTTTTACTTTTACTACACTATTACAAAAATTACTATTAGTGGTTATTGAATAGACGAGAAAGGAAAAAATAGTAGTGTTTTCACCTTTAGTATTTTAATGAAAATTTGTTTCCCATCATGTATTTTCTCATAACTGATTTGGTGAAAAAATTACTACCACTTCACAAATTAAATATTAGTCCATTTGAAATAGTTTAAGTGAAATTAATTAGTACTACTATTTATATAAAGTCTCACTAAACTTTCAAAAGAAATTACACAAGAAATAATGGATAGGTTGATCAGTAGTAGTCAGTTTCTTCACTTAATCCTTCTCCTTCTTCTTCTACTCTCAATCATGTCAAATACAAGTTGTATTAATGCTCAGCTCCATCGCGATTTTTATCGGAATTCGTGTCCGAACGTAGAGTCCATTGTCCGATCAGCAGTTGAACAGAAGTACAGACAGACCATTGTTACAGCAGCTGCAACTCTTAGACTCTTCTTCCATGATTGCTTTATTCAGGTATATATACATAAAAAAAAAATAGGTTCATTTTGTTCCATCTTTGTAACAAACGGTTGTGTATGCACCACCCTCTCCAGACCCCACTTGTGAAATTACACTGAGTATGTTGTAATAGTATGAATTAATAGTGTGTATGATAATGTCAGGGTTGTGATGCTTCGATCGTACTGAGATCCTCAGGAAATAACACAGCAGAAAAGGATCATCCAGACAATATATCACTTGCTGGAGATGGATATGACACTGTTATTAAAGCTAAAGCTGCAGTTGATAATGTTCCTGCTTGCAAGAACAAAGTATCATGTGCTGATATTTTAGCCATGGCCACTAGAGATGTTGTTGCATTGGTAAACAATATACAGTTACTTCTTTTTCTTAGATGTGACTATACTCGAAGACGAATAATCTAGCTATGTATGTGTAGGCAGGAGGACCACATTATGCTGTTGAATTAGGAAGAAGGGATAGCAGAGTTTCTTCACAAAATAGTGTACCTAACAATTTACCTCATTCTGAGTTTCACTTGAAGAAGCTCCTTCCTATGTTTGCCTCTCGTGGTCTCTCTATCAGACATTTGATTGCCCTCTCTGGTACTTCACCCCTCTTACTATTTCTTCTTTCTTCATTGGCAAAAGATGCAATAAAATTATCACGATTTATGCAGGAGCACATACACTAGGATTTTCACATTGCAACCAGTTCTCAAGCAGGATATACAGCTTTAACAGCAAACGCAATGTTGATCCAACAATTGATTCAGTCTATGCTAAGGAACTACAAGAAATGTGCCCACAGAATGCATCTCCTGGAGTAGTTATCCCCTTGGATCCAGATACCCCTCAAGTGTTTGATAACATGTATTTCAAGAATCTTCAGAGGGGGAAAGGGCTGTTCACTTCAGACCAGACACTGTATACTAAAAGGGGATCAAGGAATATAGTCAATTTGTTTGCATCAAACAAGACAGCTTTTGAAAGGGTCTTCATTGCTGCCATGACAAAGCTTGGAAGGTTCGGGGTCAAAACTGGAAATCTTGGTGAAATTCGAAAGGATTGTGCTGTAGTGAACTAAGTTAACAGAAGATAGAGTAGATCATAGATTGTTTCAAATTCCAATAATTTTGCAATAAGGTTTAATCTTGTTAATGAAGATTCAAAGTAGGTAAAAACTGACTTTACTTGCAGCCTTCCCTTGCCCCTCACAGAAGCACCTACAACTGCTGCACCTCCCTGAACCCAATGCCAGGAAAAAAGAAAGGAAAACCTCTCCTCATCACCATTTAAAACTTAAAACTGAGATTGAAAAGATACACTCAATAACCAAATGGACCAGTATAAATGATTCAAACAGTGTTTTCTCAATCTTAGAGAACAAATGACTATATGAGTAAGTTCAGTGAAAGTCGAACCTAAAACATGTGAAAGATGGCAGACCTGACAAACGACTTGCAACTAGCTGTACCACTTCCATCCCCTTAACCACATCCCACCCCGCAATCTTCTAAACTTTGCTGCTAAATGAGAAGTAAACAAGAAATATCATTCTAAACTACAGCACCCAGTGTTGAACAACTATAAGAACAAAAGAATTAGCATTTACAACAGATGCTTAGGCACCAATAACAGCATCCAATTAATGGAACTTCTCGAAATTATGGCACTTTCCTTCTCGCTAGATGAACCCAGCCAAAAGGACACAAGTTTATCCAAGATTCCTTCAAATATTGAAACCCTGGAAAAAATTCCCAGCTTGTTCTATTGTGACGAGGGGGGTACCATGATTTTTTCCAGTTTATTGTCAACATCTGAAGAAGCTCTCTGACAATGTTGAAAGAGAAAGCTATGCAGTGCCCCCTTGGTAAAGAATTAGATCTCTAGAAAACTTAAAAAGGGATTAAATGGGAAAACAATCATAATATATAATTTTGACACAAGTAATCTTCTCTGAATTCTTGTAGGAGCTATCCATAAGATTTACTATCTAAGCCCAGGCACTTGCTATTGCTGATAGCTGATTGTTGCTCCAATCACATTTCAAAAGGTACAGCAGAATCTCCATTCTCAAGGTGACTTGATTCCCCACATTTACAAATGGTTAGTCTCATTAAGAGAAATTGCAGCTTGTTCAATTGACACATTACTAGACTCTGAATTTTTTATTTCCACATTAGTATCTTGGTCATCCATATCGATGTGGTTTTCACCAGATAATTCAGGTTTGGTACAGGCATTTGTCAGACCATTAAGTGTGCTGTTGCAAACTTGCCATGAGACATCTTTCTTGGCACATCGGTTCAATGGACGTTTCCCAAGAAAGCCAGGGGAAAACAGTGGCTTTGACTTAACTCCAGAGAAACTCCCTCCATCTGATTTCAGGACCACATTGTGGATTCCATTAGATGAATTTTTTTCTTTCTGGTTAGCTATGTTTGGCATTTCAGAAGAATTTTGTAACTTCTCATTGTCTGAGATGTCCCCAAATTTTGACGCAGAGGATGAAGCATCATCCAGAATTTCACCATTTGTGGCTACAGAATCCTCCTTAAAAGAAGAATTCAAAAGACAGTCATTGGTGGTTCTTTGACATGGTTCAGTATCATCTTTACTGTCAGAAACAGGGGATATTGTTTCACATTCTTGAATGTCAGCTTCAGCCGAAAAACTACCCCCAAAGGAACTACTGGATACCACTCTAGGGAAAGAAGTTCCTATAGCTGCAGTGTATGGTTTAACATCCTGCAGCTCCTGCTGGACATGAGAACTTGCCACAAAATCTACCTCCTGATCCTCCATTCTGTCCTCGGGGTTGATCAAGGAGAATAGCTCCTCTTTGGCCCCAATGATCTTAGATTCTGAACCATTAAGAGTTGCCGGTGAAAAAGAATTAACAACTGTAGCCGGAGACCCCGTTTCACTGAGACATTCAACATGTTGGTCTGTGGAACCCAATTTGTCTTCCACTTTTAGTGTATCTTGGTCTTCTTTCTCTAAAGGTCCAAGAGGAAATAGGGATGTTCGCCGAGGGTAGATCCTGTCAAAAGCAAACGCGAATCAAGATCATTCAATACAACATGTTAAATAGACGTGATATACGTACAGATGACGGATCAATCAGATCACGGTTTAAAGAAAGTTACCTGCTATATAAGAGCATGTATGCTCCTTGAGAAAGCACTTCATCCAAATCAACATTAACCACCTAACAAAATTTGTAAAATAAGTCGCACATGAATATTTAAAGTAATAAATGAAAAGGTATGAAAAGGAAAAATAAATCGTCTATATGAAGGAATGTCACATTATACTGAGATTATGCTGCTTGAGGTAGAATATTAAGTGATGACCTTTACTAAGGCACATGCACTTTGACATTATTTATTTATTTTGAAATTGGTACTGTTGTATTCCTCAGCATTAACGGGTGCTAAAGACCATCAAAAGGCACACAGAACATATTACAGAAGGGAACAAAGACCACCTATAATCTCATCTGTATCTTCTATACATTGTACTTTACACCAAAAGTAAAATGATATAACACAATTCCACTTAACTATTTGTTGCAGACTCAAACAACATGAGATTCAATAGCTAAATAGAGAAAATGGCGTCACATCCTCACATACTACATGACACGGATAATTTCTGAAAGGTGGTACAACAAAGGGAGGTGCCAATATTATCTGTTGTTCATGCTTTTTATTTGTGTATACATATATACCCAGGCAAGTTTGTATACAAGCTAAAAACATGGAGTAGATTCCAATCTAAAGAATAGACACAGTATATTTCTCAGATTAGATACATCTACTATACCGCCTTAAATCTCTAAGTACAAAACTAAAAGAAGCTTAAGTTTCCTAAAGCTTCATTTTTTACTTACAGTACACTATCTTGGGAATGGGCATGTATATGATATGAGTGGGCAGTTTCAAATAACTTTTAGTGCATGCACAAAATACCCTAAGCATGTCACCCATCTGACACATGTACATCAAGGTAAATGAAGGAGCCAACATATAAGACAAAGTTGAGATATGAGAGAACACAACTAGCTTGTAGCCAAAATGCTTCTTCAAGCGAAAGTAGTAATATTTTTATTGTTCAAACAGATCTATCGAGGCAAATGTAGCACTTCACCGCATATAGCAACTTATATAAATTTTAAAGCTTCAGAAATGCAGTGTAGATTATCAGCACAAAAGAATATAAATGAAAGTCCAACATGCCAAATTCAGCAACCAACCAATGCATTTTGTGCATTGGGACAGCATACAACAATAAACAAGAGGGTGTAGAGCAAATGAGATGTTTCTACCTTGCAGTCATCGATCCGGTACCAACTTCCACGAAAATCCTTGATATAGCATATGTAATGGCCGAAAAATGACGCATTCAACATATCCACATGAACAATAACTGCATATAGCTTGTAAATGTCATTGCCGTCTCCTGTTTCGCTCATGTACGGATGGAGATTTAGTGTTTCAGGGAAAGTCACTCTCTTATTTAATTTGCCAAACCTACCACTCTGCATAGAGATTTTGGACATAAATAAACAAATCTAGCAGAAATTTAGAGCACAAACTCACAGAGTTGCTTCCAAGAATAAAATGGAACTTAGGGGTGAGGAATGTTAGTAGAGAGAAAGACAGTCCTTAGTTATTGTAATTCACCCAAGAATAAAATGGGATTTAGGGATGAGGAATGTTAATAGAAAGAAAGACAGTCCCTCAGTTATTGTAATTCACCCAAGAATAAAATAGAACTTAGGGGTGAGGAATGTTAAAAGACAGAGAAAATCCCTGATTTATTGTAATTCACTCATCCCATAGAGAAATGCAATTCTATTTCACAGTTCTAAAAAAAAAATATAATAACAACAATTAGAAACGCTACACTTAGGGATTAAATTATCCTTTTGCTTTACAAGCTAGGGTATGCTTGGTATCCATACAAACTGAACTAAAGATAGGCACAATGGAAGAAAAAGATCATCTAGGTGAAAGCTACTAGTTGATTAGCATGCATTCGATTGCCATCAACTTGTGGTCAACTCATTGATTCAGAATCCGGTTGTTGCTGGTTGCTGGTTGCTGGTTGCTGGTTGCTGGTTGCTGTTCACACTTTTTTTCTATCTTTCACTTGAAGGATTGAATGGATTCCTTAAACAGTTCAACTCATTTGAAGTAATTTTACATAGTTGCCATGTGGTTGGCTATTTGTTTTAAATGAAAAGTTAAAAGGCAGTCCACTATTTGTAGTATCTACATCTGTTATTGGAATATGGCCAAAAGAATCCCACCAGGGAAGAGGACCACCTTGATGTGGGGATGACTTGCTGGAGAGATGAAAATTGGACATGAACCTTCTTCTAATTCTCTCAAGAATTTTTGGTAATAGATAACATGTTCATGCAGGACTAGTATGACTCACTTTTTTCACAGGAGAGAATAGAGATATAGGTCTTTGACCACTAACTAAAGACGGATAGGTCCTATAAAAAGATCAAGGATCATTCATTTACATGTTTGGAAAAGAAAACTTGTTTAAGGGATAAAGTTTATAGTTCACTTTACCATAGATGATTGAAGCACAATAAATAGCAAAATGAAACCAACCTGAAACCTTTTCAAGGCAATTGTTAAGATATTTGGTGCCCTCCTGACCATTAGGCGCTTCCATGCTTTGACATAGTCATTGCATCTGCAAGACCAACCGCAGTTGTTGATTAACGATTAGGTAGCACTATCAATCAACTGTGCCTTGATTGGTTGTCAGCCAACAGCAATTTAACTAGTGAGCTTTAAATAACTCTCACACATGGTAAAATTAAGCATGCCATCCAATAGAATTAATGAATAGGATAAATTGGAAAACTAACATAAAAGTTACTATCCAACCACAATTTTGGAAAATATTTTTTTATGATGTATGTGACAATTGTCCTCAAATACTCTCGAAATAATAACTAAGTCAAAGAAATAGGACAGAAGAGTGACATATGTCTGTATTAATCCACCATGCTATTAGATACAGATGAACATAAAAATCTGGGAATGGAATCAATCAGCATTGTAAGGTAAACATTAAACTATACATCATTGCTCAAAGAACACAAAAATGGCATTCCAGACTGTAAAAAGGATGCAATTAATCACTGGCATGGGAAACCTCACCCATCACATTTATACAAGTTATCTCCATCAAGCCATTCTCTTGCAGTGAATTGATCCAAGCACTCCTCCAAAGAGTCAGCATCCCCATGAATCTCTACTGTCAGATCCATCATATTTTCAAACTGATTTGAAACATTACTGCATTCTGTGCATATGACCTAAAAACAAAAATAACTCATTTAGGAAGAGAAGGAAAGGGAAGAGATCAGAATAATATAAGAGCAAAAACACATATGCAGCTTGACATATCAAAAAACACAAATTACTTGGCAGAATACCTAATTATCCCCTTAAACTTGACAACGTTTATTCGGTGGATACCTAAATTTTTTGTAGTCCCAATTACCCTGGACTTGGCTACCACTCCATTATTTTAGCCAAATAATAAAGGTTTAGCCAAAATAATAGGTTCCAAATGTGTATTTATTTCTATTTGTTTGTTAGATGCAGTGGCAAAATTCCAAATATTTCCTTTTTTTCTTTTTGACACAAATCTGTATTGGCTAGAGCTCCATTATTTTTAGCCAAATAAAAAGTTCTAGCCAGAATAAATAATTCCAACTATGTACTTCTCAATGCAATGACTATTTGTTTCAACTATGCATTTCGTCTTTTTCGGGACAAATGCCCAAATCTGTAAGAAGTTTGATCAAACTCCAATATTTTTAGCCAAATAAAAACTTTAGTCTAAATAATAGAATTCCAACTAATTTCTTTTACCAATTTTATACTGAAAAAGATGATCTTAAAAAAAGGTAAAAGATATATTTTATTTTAAAGAAAAGTGCCACGTAGCAACACCTGTATGTCACTTCCATGGGATGAGATTGTCCAGGGCAAAAGGCTATTAAATAACCAAATCTAGATGGGGTAATCAAGACTACAAATAGTTTAGGTGTGCACCGAATAAACGGTGCCAAGTTTAGGTGGGTAATTTGGTTACTAGCAAAATATTTTGATGATGCAACATTTATAAAGTATATAGAAAGAGGTTATGATACTTTAGATAGTGACATGCTTATGTCTTCTCTATCATAAATTAAAATTACCTGAGATTGCAGGTGACCACCAAATATGTGCTGAATAAGTGTCGTCTCCTGTGTGTTAGGAGGAACAGCCTTCTCTCCACCGAACTCATCAAGGCACACAGACTGCATCATGTCAATAGCAAACCTACAAAAGAAAGAATCTTTCATTATTTTATGTACCATAGCTTCCGTACAGAAAACACGGCTAAATATATATCACACTGAACACTATAGCAGAAAATACATATCAGACTTCCTATAAGATACTCATCAAATTTACTTTATGAAAAGAAACATACCTCATAAATTCATGGGCATCCTCCTGCTTACCATACCCGAGATTACCACCAATATTAGGCAACCGTGAAAGTATGTTGATTGGTGAGAAGGGCTGCTGACTCCGACTAGCCCGTTCTACATGGTGTTGAAATTCACAAAGGAAGCACCAACCATTCCGCCTACCTGAGGGAAGAGAGGAAAAAAGTGCATAACATAAAGAACTATTCCAATTACTTCAAAAAAAGGCGGTAGCTTGTATACTTTCTAAATGGATTTACATTCTCTCAGATGGCCTTTCTCCAACAAGTAGGCAACAAGTGGCTTAGTATATGTCAGACATTGTAGAACCACATTAGCAAAGCAACTGCACAAGAACCAAAAATACATTTAAAATATATATACAAAAAAACAGATGGCATATTAAACAATTCTTGGTGGCTGGAGTGTAACTGAGGGAATACCTGTTTCCACAATTAAGGAGCCCACAAGGTGGGAAACCTGGGCTATCCCAGTTAAAGAGTTCCAAGAATTCCTCATATGGGAACAGTACCTAAACGATTTAACCAAACTTTGGTCAGGTGTTGTGACATAAATGCATAGTTGTGTAATTAACTAAGACGGCGTATACCTTCTTCGAATGGTCTAGAATCTTAGAGGTTCCACTGGCATGAGTCAGTGAAACAGCAGAAGATTTCCTCCCTTGCAAAGAACTGCCTTTCCCAGATAACTGTAAATCCTTGCATTTAAATTTGTGCCCTGAGTTCCAATGAGATCTCTGGCAAGCTTCAGAGCTATGAGAGGAAGAGAGAGAGAGAAAGAGAGTAGAACCAATCAGTAGTTAACCAACACAGCACTCCAGAGTCCAGACTATATAAGGAAAAAGGAAAAAAAAGTATGGTCACCCCTGAGGAATGTTTTTAGAAGTGACACGTGCAAAGCGACAAGGTCAATTGGGCTTTAAGCGAAAAGCGAGAAGTACAACACACTTTTTTGAAGTGAAGAGCACAAGTTACGTCAAATTACAAAAAGGGAAAAGGGAAAAAATTTCCTTGTACTATACAAAATTGATCTGTCATAAAAAAAATTGACAACATTGATCAAGGTCACAGTTGGTTATACTTTGGATATATTCAAAGTTCAAACCCTGCCGTTAGAGAAAAATCTCTACCAATTTATCGTCACATATTGCGTTTATACCGTAAAATAGAAGATTTTGTAAAAAAAAAAACAGAAGTAACTGTTGTGGACACTAATTGATTGAAGTCAAATTGCTCTATCAAGTCGGGGCTCTATATTACAATTTAGTATAAATAGTATAGCAGATTGTGCTAGATTGCTACATCATAAAATTAGACACAATAACTGGTCATTGTTGTCACCATAAAGCAAAAGTTATTTTATGGAATCCAAACTTAAAATCTTCGTAAAGATATTGATATTATTGTAGATTGTGTAAACATACAAAAACCAACTCTGTTTGGGCTTCAGATCCCTGTATATATATATATCTAAGAGAGAGAGAGAGAGACATGCTATCATAGATTGTGTATATGTGGCCGCAGGAAGTTGTGCTGTCAAAGGTGAAAAGAGAGGGAAAAAACAATTAAGCTTGTTGAGGCAATAAGTGCATCGCACAAATAAAGCATGGCTCTAATGAAGAAATTATGAATACCTAGATGTAGTTTAAAAATAGTAACTATAAACCCAAATAACGATTATATAGACAAAAGAATAAAGAAAAAACTAAATGTAGGTGAATTACTTATAGTTTAGTGCACTCTCTTTTGAGGCAAACACGTACACCCTACTTTGCACCTAACTTGAGGACTTGAGCACGCCTCAACCGAGCTTTTGACAACAATGGCGAGAAGTTATTTTATATGATCAGGGATCTATATAATAGTATAGAAGAAAAAGCAGAAAAGTATAATCATGCATTTATAACCAACCAAATTGCAGACTCGCAAAAGATTGACCGGTGTGGAGTGTGAGCGATAGAACATTGATAAGGTAGTAAATTGTTATGTGGTTAATAATAACATACAAAGTATTATTATTATGAAGTTAATAATAATGTACGGATTGTCATATGGTAACTAATAAAACATGAATTGCTATGCAGGGACTACCTCTTCTAACAGTCTAGTAGATAATACATGTATTCTTTTTCCGTATTCTACCCCCACATAAAACAATACACAATGTATCAGCAATGCAGAGCTTAATCCATAAATCAAGTGCTGCAAGTTTTGTACCAACAACCAAAATACAGATTTTAAATTAGTAAAGAACTGTTTTCTTGTTCCAAATGAGAGGTTGAAGCTAAGTGTGTGTATATGTACAGCTGCCGTCAACACCAATAACACTAGTATTAGCAGAAAAAAGTAAAAAAGTGAGAGAAATTAATAATTGTATAGATATTATCACCACATTGTATTTGTGTTAAGGAATTAGCATACCAGTACTTAACCATCTTGCAACGAGAGCATTGTTTTTTGGTGACATTACTGCATACGGCGCAACCTTCCGGCGTTGCCGGGTCCATTCTGCGATCACCAAAACCGGCCGTCGGCGAAGCAGAAGACCCAAAATTAGAGTCGTCGTCAACGACAAAGTACTTAGAAGCGGTGCTCTTAACAAGGTAAACTAGTGTTACTACGACGGCTATGGCCGTCAATACAAATTGCAAGTAGGAATTCAGATCCACTGCTACATGCATTAGAAATTTATACTTTTTCCTACTATGAGAAAAAACACTTTCTTCTTCCTCAGAAAACAGCGCTCTCTCATAAATTGCAGCCTAGGGTTTCAATTCCTCCATTGAATTGGACTAATTTGGGGGAATCTCATATGGAATTTAAATTTCTGGAAAAAGAAGGAAGGTCTAATTTATAATTTTCTTTCTTTTTTGTTCGATTGTCAAGTAAGCTAATGTGCACTTCTCAAAATAATTAAACAAAACAAAAGGAACTATTTATGAAATATCCATAAATATAATTTTTTATACTATTTATAATTTTAGGATTATGTTTTGAATTAATTTTAGTTTATCTTTTATTACTCCTTTCCTAGATAGACTTAGGGATGGCAATTTCAGCTCTTATAAGTAAAATGAAATTATTTTATCCATATTAAATTAAATGGATCACTCATATTTTCTTTCCTTTTCTTAAATGGATTAATTTGGTCTTCAACCTATTTAAGCTCATACAAATATGGATAAAATGGGTTAACATGAAAATTCATATTCAGCCTATATAAGTGAAATGAAATATTTTTTTTTTTGTTTTTGAAAAACAAAAATATTTAGAGGTCGGTTGGTGGAAGGTGGGGAAGGGGGGTTACCGGGGGGAGAGGGTAAATTTTTTGTTTTTTTTGTTTTTGAAAAACAAAAAAAAATAGGGTAGGTTGGTGGAAGGTGGGGGGGGGGGGAGGAGGTAGATT
>JAJOOS010003462.1:0-26473 GCA_029582725.1 Solanum chiquidenum | reverse complement strand
CCAACAAACCCCCCCCCCCCCCCCCCCGCATTTGACATTCGTGTCCCCCCTTAATTTGAGTTATGTTTTTATTCGTAAATGTCTATACCTATGATTGACTCGAACATATTTACACTTTACTCTTGAATCTTAAATATGTACCACTCCCTGTGGGATTCGATCCCAACTCATTTAGTTTGGTTATATACTGATTAACGACCGTTGATGCTTAGAGATGGATGAAGTGTCTTTGAAACTTTTTTAATCAAAATGACGCCGCCTTCGAGAAATGGTGTTGTATAAGATTCTTTTGTTAAGCTGAATTTTGTTCTTTTTAGTCATAGTTGAATCTACTTACTTTTAGTTTTTGTTTGCCTGTTTGTGTTTTGAAACAGAGAGTATGAGTGTGAACGAAAGCAATGGTAGCCAAGTGGGCCACCAAGATGACATCCACATCAATGATGTCAATGAGCCTAGTGTTAATGACCCTCATCTAATGGGTGGTATTGGTGCCATTCGCTTGCCTCGGGCTGAAGGGAACGTTGTGTTCCATATTACAAGTACTATGTTGCAGCTCTTCCTATTGAAAGGGTTGTTTGGTGGCTGGATCATGAGGATCCCCATGAGCATATTAGAAACATTGTTGATGTTTGTGGGACGTTCTCCTTCAATAACATATCCCAAGAGTCGGTTCGGTTGAGGTTGTTACCATTTTCTTTAATGGGAGAAACATGTTAATGGCTGACTGAATTGCCACGAGAATCAATCACTTTGTGGGCAGAGCTTGTCACCGTATTTCAAGTCCGATTTTCCCCCATTCGAAGATGATGACTCTTCGGGACATCATCCAAAGCTTCAAGCACTTGGAGGGTGAGCCAAATCATGAGACTTGGCTGTGATTCATGAAGTTGTGTTGCAATGCCTAACTCATGGTTTGTCCGACAATGTTTTGCTGCAATATTTTTACAAAAGCCTTGATTCGATGA
This sequence comes from Solanum chiquidenum, assembly GCA_029582725.1. Lineage (NCBI taxonomy): Eukaryota > Viridiplantae > Streptophyta > Magnoliopsida > Solanales > Solanaceae > Solanum > Solanum chiquidenum. The sequence continues at coordinate 25,508 of JAJOOS010003462.1, read as the reverse complement.
ACAAGGGTGTATCTGACCAACTTTCCTTGGGTGGTTTGATGCAACAACCTTACATGATAGCATCCCAACTTTTGGATGGTATGACCACAATTTATCGGGCTTGGTACAGCAGCAAAGATCAGGTCTCCCCTCTCACATTTAAATTGACCAAGGAACAGCTTGAGAAAGACTAAGAGAGGGATTAGAACATGGCAAAGTGATGAGATCGCAAATTGGACTCATTTAGGGCTATATATTAATAGAAATTGTGTCCTCAAATGCTTATTTTATCTCAATATCTAATGAAAACCCTTAAGTTTCAGGTATTTCAAGTATGAAGGAAAGTATGGACACTACTTTGGAAAAAGGAACGAAAAGGTTGAAAAGAACAAGAAAATGAAGGTCGGAGGATCGTCGAGCCCACTTGGCGAATCGCCGAAGGGTTTCATGTCACCTTTTGTTCCAATGTGTTGAGCCCCAATGGAAAGGATCAACTCGATAGAAAAAGGGAGCAGTCGACGCATCGCCAAGAAGGTCCGCGAAGCAGTAGTATGTCGCCCTATCACCCAGAGCATGACGATGCCGAAGGATGGTGCAAGATGGCGATGAACTACACCAAAGGGCGAATGGCCGAATTGATCGACGATTCCGACTAATGTCGCTGAGTGATCCACCGCAGCACATATTTTTGAAAACTATAAATACTCGTTGAGAGTTATAGCTTAGTATCAGATTTTAGTATCATCAATTTATTATCAGATTTTGGATTTAGTACTATTTTATTTTTACTCTCAAGTTTGTAAGGGTTTGAAGACTTGAAGAAGAAAAGGGTTTCACCTCTTTCAATTTGGAAGTGGTCTCTTGGATTCTTCTTTCTTTGTTCAAGTTAAGACTTATTTCTCTATATCCATCTGATTTCAACATCATTGAAGGTATAAATTTCTATCTCCTGATGTGTGGCTTAAAACCCCCATTCTTGGGGTGTGATTTAGCAAATATGTGTTGATATTATTATTGGGTCTTGCTTGCTGATAGGTTAGATGTATTTTAATGGTGATTTCACCTAGTGATTTGTGGTTTAAGTTAATGGGTTTGTAGTTGCAAATACAAAGACACCCATGTATTTTCGGCTTGCCCAAGAGGGAGGTCGCGAAACTAAGACCACTAGATTGATGGCCTAAGGAGTGGGTCAGCATGAGGTTCATCCTGAGAGTGTGAGCCCTAGTCCCACATCCTAACACTCAGCTCGAGAGACTGACTGTGCTAAGGCGTAGGCTGGTCTTCATGCAGCAAATTGGTGTCCGAGAGGAACACATTTGAAACGGGGTAAGTTGCTTGAGAGGGAACTTTTTTCCACTTAAAGCTTAGCCTAGTCCCTATTATCTTGCAAATTTCCCATCGAAAGCACGTACCCAACCATTTATCTCAACTTGTATTGCAGTCACACCCCAAGAATTCTTCCTCATACTTGATTTCTTAGTTATTTTTGTTAGTTTTACTTACTAGTGACAAACCCCCCATTGTTATTTGACACTTTTGTGTCCCCCTTTAATTTATAATATTTTTAATTGTTAATGTCTTTAGCTACGACTAGTTAGAACTAAATTTTATTATTCTATTAATTCTCAAAACCACTTTCTTGGGACATGACCCTAACCCTTGCTTGGGTTACTATACGATCACACAATCGTAGATACTCGTACTGGAGGTTGTGTCGTTGATTACGTGAATAGAAATTCTAAACACCAAAATGGCGCCGCTGCCGGGGAGTGGTGTTACTTGAGAATTTTTAGATTAGTAGAATTTATGTTCTGCTTAATTGTAGTTTACTAACCTTATTTTTAGTTTTTTTTTTCTTTAAATTTGTTGGTGTAGGTAGGTCCCCCGAAGATGGACGTTGAGTATGGTGGCATCTCGGCTGAGTTGAGCCAAGAGGTCAAGAGAGACTTCGAGTTAACTGCACTAATAAATCAGCTGAATGAGCTGGCCTGCAGATTAAAAAAGGTGGAAAACTAGTGCAAGAGTCCTGGGAGGTACATACCTCCTCACGAGAGGAAGCAATCTAGAAACAGGGAGAACAATCGTATCGACGATACACTCCAAATCACTCCAAAAAGTCACCGAACATGATCGACTGTTGGAAGAGATAACAGATAGTATTGCAGTGTTGAATCAAATGGTTGGCTCTCATTCTACATTGATTTAGCTGATCAGGACACTCCTGAATTATGCGGTGCCTCCTCTTTACTCAAACAAACTAATGGGGTTACCTAGTGACACTAGGGCCAACCCAACCAATGGAGAGTGAGTAAGGAATTGCGTCGAGCCATGACGTTAAATAAGGCACTTCTTGGGAGGCAACCCAAGGTTTTAAATGCTTAAATTTTGTTTTATAAATAATGGTGTGTTTGTGATGTAGGTTTGAATGAGGAAAGTGGTGAAAAATATAGATTGGCGAGAAAATGGTCAGTCGGCGGACCGCTGAACAGGTCAGCACATCTCCGACCATGTCGACGATCTCGAGGTAGAATGCCATCTTGATCCCAAGAGACTAACAAGTCTTTAACAAGTAGTGGGACAAGGGACCACATGACGATCCACTGAGTGGATTGGCGATCGCAACTAACGTCACCGATTTAGCGCGAACTGGATGGTTATAATGGCTAAAAGATTTAAAACTTCAACTTCTTCACTTTCCCTCGCACACAAATCTCCTAAACTCGCACTAAGGTGGCATTTTCTTTAATTTAGCATTACTCTAGCTTTTTAGTTTGGGACTTGTACTCGAAATTGGAATACTTTGCCTCCTAGCTTTTCAAATTGAATTTAATTGACATTGAAGGTTGGTTTCCTTTTCCCACATTTACATTTAAAAGTTTTGTATTCATTTGCAATAATTGTCTCTTAGTGATGTGTGTTGGGCCTCTCTGATAGGAGTAGTATGATTACATGTGTACTATAATTCGAGACACTTGCCTGTGTTGACTGATTGTCGAATGCTCGTAATCTATGTGCTTTATAATGAGTTGTGTTGTGATCGCATATTGTTTTAATTGATTGGGTGAAGTCTGAGTAGCCCATGTTTGTGCTAAATGTCAAACATTTACTCAATAATAGAGAGGGTGACACCGCTCTTAACAACAAATAACGTCATATGGCCAAATGCGACAAGTTCGGGGGAAAACATGTGTGTTTAGGGGTGATGGGTAGTACGGGTCTTATTTGAATTTCGTTAGTGCATGCTTTAAATTTCCTCTCGGAGTTTAAGGGATTGAATTCGAGAAGATGGATTGAAAATGAGCACGTTGGACCATTTGGCGAGCTGGGTCGAGCTCGCCGAATCGTTCGGTGGTTCGCCCAATGTCTCCATCTCGCCCTTAATATCAGGTCGAGTTGGATGAGACTATAACTTTCGGCGAGAATCCATGGGTCGCTGAACGCACTCGGTGGCTCGCCGAAAGTAATATTGATCCTTTTGTTGCTACCCTTGAGACCCTTATGCACTATAACTTTCGGCGGACAAACCCTTGCTCGCCAAAAGTATTTTGTGAATCGCCGAAAGGACTTTCCTAATGCCGACTTGCCTTAATTGTTTAGCCAACCTCATCGGTGAGCTAGACTTAGCTCGCCAAAGTGGTCTGGCGACTCGTCGACTGCATCAACGAGTACTTATGCAACAAGATTTGCTTTGCTAGAGCGTGATTGTGTTTTCTTAACTTCTCTCCATGTTTTGTAGATATGGTTCGCACCAACTTAACTAAGCAACCACAGAAAAAGACTAAAGGCATTATAATCAATGAAGGATTATCAAATCCTCCAAAGAGGAGAGGGGATAACCTCCAGCCGGAAGACAAAGGCAAAACAAAGATATATATAGCTAAAAAAAGAGTAATTGTTGAACAAGATTTTGATGAGCCAAAGGATGAACAACCTCTGATTAACTGAAGGGATGCACTCCGGACCAGATCTCAACACACAACCGCTACTACTCCCTCAGTTGTCACTCCTCCAACTACAGACTCAGTGGAAGTGTAGGCACCTTCAGTAACTCCTGCACGTCCTATAGTTCCTCCACCGATGTTGTTAAACGGATTGAAAGGCGATGGTTTACGAAACATCTAGAAGAAAATCTACTATCTGTGGAGGGTTTGGAAGCCAAGCACGCTGAGGTGCTTTAGACACTCAGATATCATGACTTGCATCAGTTCACTAGGCCACGGGGCCCTTACATTCCTCCCTAGGTCCGATAATTCTACTTAACTTATGGAGAGTTGGTCCCAAAGTATAAGAATCAGGCTAATGAGTTCCGACCGGTGAAGTCAGTTATGGTTAGAGGCAAAGAAGTGGAGTGTCACAGTGAGCACATTAATATTGTATTAGGTCGACCGCTGCACTCGGTACTGCCCTACCAGGGTTTGCCTATTGTTCCATCCCTGGATGACTTAAAGGGTTGGTTAGCTTCGATAATCTCTAACACCACCCTGAGATGGATGGAGGCAGGACCTCAGATTAAGAAGAGGGATATGAACATTGTTTCCCAGTACTAGTTTGGTTTCATCAGCAACACTATCATGCCATCCCAGAATGAGTTCATTTTGCATCATCCTTAGGCGGCTTGCCTAGGTTCGATCATGGCTAGGAGGCGGTTAGACTTGGGACTGCTAGTTTCACAAGAGATGGCTATGAGGGCCAAACAAACACAGACGCCTCTGCCTTTTCCTATTCTGATCACCGAGTTATGCCGATGTGCCGGAGTACCCCGGCATCCTACCAGCAATATACAGGTCACGTCTTCTTCCTCCACCAATAACTGGTGTATAGAGGCCGAATTCACATGAGAGGAGGTTGACGGGAGGAGAGCAGACCGAGCAGACAATTCTCCAGAGGTCGATGTTGACTTATTACCAGCAGAGGCATATTTGCCTACTCCAGCCTATGTGCCTTCAGGTATACCCTCTCCTTCTTCCTCTTCCTCACAGGCTCCAGGTGCTTCCTCTTCCTCCCAGCCTTCCAGAGTCACTCATGCCATGATCCTAAAGATGGGGCAGCTAGCCTATTCAACGATTGTGAGGGCAACGCGATTGGAGAGATCCATCCCAGGGAGGATTGACATTGCCATCTTGAATGCACTAACCCCCCTTAGGGCTACTGTTGATGATCTGACTGCCAGAGTCACTATTTGCGAGAGGAGACAGGGAGAGACACCCGAAGTTTCAGCATTAAAAGCTGAAATAGTAGAGTTGAAGAAGGATGTAGCCTATTTGAAGGCAACCGACTTCACTACACTGATACAGGGAGCAGATGACAAAGATACTCCCGAGACCACGGGGATTCCTCTGGCTACCACCAGAGATGTGCAGAGGGATGATGTAGGGCATGCAGAATCGGATGCAGAGACTGATGAGGAATTGATATCAGTGAATATTAAAGAGACGTAAGAGAGAAGAGATAAGGAGATATTTAGTGATTTACCAGATCTTATAGAGATGGTTGTGCACCCGATGATCCAGACATCGTCGACTGAGACGTCCACAGCAGCCCCTGGTGGATCCGGCATTTCTATTCCGACTGAGGCTGCTCTGGGCATTGATGCCCTTATACAGACTACTACACTAGCTTCTGAGACTTCAACAGGGAGAGAGAATGCATAGACAAAAAATTTCTTTACCTCCCTCTCTGTCTTATTATACTTTTACTTTTGAACACTTTTATGTGCATTTGAGGACAAAAACTTTTTATTTGTGGTGGGCTGAGGCTCACCTTTTGTGTGCTACTTTGTGATTCGTGCTCTGTATATATTTGGGTTGTCTATTTTTTAAAAATTGTGTTATATATTTATTTTCGTGGATGTTTGAGCTCATGGCTTCTCTTTTTGATTTTAATTGATGCAAATTTTGACCCCTTCCGAAAAAATTTATGTTTTTCAAAATTTTTTGCCATCGCTTGTGTTGAAAGTGCCTGTTCTTTGCAAAATTTAAGTCTCTGTTCCGATCAATATTGATGACTTGAATAGTGTGCTTAATCGAATGAACATGAATGTGCGGCTACAACGAGACCAAATAAAGTTGCATAGACAATATGTGAACTCTTTGCATCTCGTTGTGACTAGCCATTTATCGAATTGATTCTCTTGTAATGACTATTGCACACTAGCAAAAGTGTGTAGTCTTGTTTGACCTAAGTGTCGATGCCTTGTGTGATTAGCATACTTTGAACTATGCATGAATAAACCTAGAATTTTCCCCGTTAGTCTGATTGATTTAGAAATATGTGCTCTTGAGATGATCTTAGGAAACTTTAAAGAGTGTGAGCCAAATTTCACATATACCTCTTTTGTGGCCTACCCATGAGCGTGTGAAACTATTTTGAATACCCCTTGAGCCTTACCTTTCTTTGGAAGAAACTTGATGAACCCTAAACCTTACTTGACCCACTACCTATAATCCTCTTGATTTGTGGTTTAGTGAAGAGCCAACTTAGGCCAAAAGTCTAAGTTGGGGGTGTAGTGAAAAGGAGAAGGAGAAGTCAAGAAGTGCAAGAAAAAATCTCTCTAACCCATGGTATTGCAAAACAAAATGGAAACCCTCCATCAAAAAAATAAATAAATTTTGGAATAAAAGTGCAAAAGGAATCTGGTTTCAAGCAATACATGAAGACTGGATAAAAGGATATCTTAGAAGCACTAGAAGAAAAAGTGATAAGGAAAGGAAAAGGACATTTTGAGAACACCACACCTCATGAGGATGAAGAAGTCACTGAGCCTAAATGACCATACCTTTGCACTCAGCCCCATTACAAGCCTTGAAAAAACCTTTTTGATCATGAGTAAGCCGAACCTAAAGTCGATTGGAAAATAAGGGCAAACCTATGGGTGAAAACATGTATTGTGTTCCTCTTTTTGAATGTGAGCGTTGCATCTGATTCCTCGTCTTAAATTGATTAGCCTCTGTGTGTGCATATGGAATCATTCTTTGTGTGAGGGCATTTAGATACTTCTGTTGAGCTTGAACTTGCATTAGTAACAAGTCTTGCGAGCATGAGAGTCTTTGATATTGGTCTGTCACAACTTGAATCTTTGGGTACACAATTGATCTTTACATAAGTAGTTTGAGTCTTGTTGTGTATGTTCATGGTTGAGTCTTGTGTAGCACTATTTGAGACACCCGTCTTTAACAACTGAACTTAAGTTTGCTTGAGGACAACCAAAAGTTTAAGTTGGGAGTGCTGATTAGTCTGCAAATTGGACTCATTTAGGGCTATATTTTAATAGTAATTGTGTCCTCAAATGCTTATTTTATCTCAATATCTGATGAAAACCCTTAAGTTTAAGGTATTTCAAGTTTGAAGGAAAGCATGGACACTACTTTGCAAAAAGGAACGAAAAGGCTGAAAAGAACAAGAAAATGAAGGCCTGAGGATAGCCGAGTCCACTTGGTGAATCGCCGAAGGGTCCCACGTCGCCTTTTGTTCTAGTGTGCTGAGCCCTAAAGGAAAGGATCAAGTCGGCGGAAAAAGAGAGCAGTCGGCGCATCGCCGAGAAGGTCCGTGAAGCAGTACTATGTCACCCAATGACCCAGAGCACGACGCATCACAATGTATCACATAACCGTCTGAATCCTCTAGTAGAGTCAAAACATGAGTTGTAGTCAACCTAGTTTTCAATTCTACAAAGCTTTTGTCACACATGTCTGACCAATGAAACTTAACATTTTTTTGAGTTAACTTAGTCAATGGAGAAGCTTTGGATGAAAATCATTCCACGAACCTTCTGTAATAAACCGCCAAACCCAAGAAACTTCTGATATTTGTAGGAGAGGTAGGTCTGGTCCATTGTTTCACTGCTTCTATTTTCTGAGAATCCACTGGGATCCCTTCGTTAGACACAATAAGCCTAGGGAAGGCAAATGATTCTAACCAAAAGTAACACTTGCTAAACATAGTGAATAACTAGCGATCTTTGAGAGTTTGCAGGACAACCCTCAAATAAGTCACATATTCTTCGTCATTCCTGGAGTAAATGAGCTTAATAAATATGATAACGAACATGTCCAAGTACTTCTTGAACACCGTGTTCATCAAATCCATGAAAGTTGCAGGAGCATTGGTTAGTCCAAATGACATAACGACAAATTCATAATGGCCAAAATGTCACTATCTCTGACTCTAAGCTGTTAATAATTAGATCTGAGATATATTTTTGAGAAATGACTAGCACCCTAAAATTGGTCAAATAAGTAATCAATCCTGCGGATGGGATACTTATTGATTGTGACTTAGTTCAACTTCAATAGTCAATGCACATCTTGAGAGAACCATTTTTCTTTTTCATGAACAATACTGGTGCAGCCCATTGGGAAATACTGGGTCTGATGAAGCCTTTATCTAAAAGGTCTTACAACTGCTCTTTCCATTCCTTATGCTTAGCTGGAGCCACTGGAGGAATAGAAATAGGCTGGGTTTCAGGAAGGAGATCAATTCCAAAGTCGCTTTCCATTTTGGGAGTAACTCCGGGAAGATCTTCTGGAAACACTTCTGGGAACTCATTAACTACTGGGACTGAGTCATGAGAGGGGGTTTTGGAGCTTTAATCCTTAACACAAACTAGATGATAGTGATACCCCTTAAAGATCATATTTCTGGCCTTAAGGTAAGAGATGAATCGACCCATAGGCGCTAAGCTACTACCCTTCCATTAGATTGGTTCGTCTGGGAACTGAAAATGAATGATTCTAGTTCTACAATCGATTGAGGCATAACACGAATGTAACCAATCCATGCCTAGAATGATATCAAGGTCTACCATTTCTAACTCTACAAGATCTGCTGAGGTGACTTTTTGTGAAACTATGACAGGGCAATTTATGTATACTTGTCTAGCTTTAACTGGGTCATTGACTAGAGTAGAGACTAAGAATGGTTCTGAGAAAATTTCTAGGGACAGAGTAGCCCATGGATCTAACAAAGCATAAACATCTATGCTAAAAACTCATTAGTGACTATGTCATGAGAAACTTCCTGATCCTGGCGAGCCTGGAGATCATACAACCTTATCTAGTGCTAACCACCACCTGTACCAGATGAGTTACCCTGCTCAGTCGGGCGACCTGTTGGTGCTGCTGAAGTTCTAGACTGAGCTCTTCCATTATTACCTCCTTGGCTCTGTTTAGAAGACGGGCAACCTCTCAACCCGTGGCCAGTCTGATCACACCCAAAACATCCTTCCTTTCAAGCAAGACATTCGGCAGGATGGTTCTTGCCACAATTAAGGACAAGTTTGGTAGGTTCTAGTACCTGATACACTCTCCTGAGACTTAGAGTATGATGCCCTACCTTTTTTATACTATCAAAACCAAGAGGATGCAGCACTAGCTGATGAAGGTGCTGGAGCTGAAGATTTCTGCTAGAACAGAGAGCGACTTCCACCACCTGATTTCTATTGAGAATAATCATAGTTACCTGACCTAGCCTTTTTGTTCTCCTTAGCTTGTTCCCTAAGCTTATCTTCCTTAACCTACATAGCGTGAGTCATCAGCCTAGAGATGTTTATATAATCTCCAAAATATAGCATTTCTACACTCCATCTTTACTAAGTCGGATACCTCATGCATAAACTTGTTCATTTGGGCCCTGGAATCAGAAACCATGTGAGTCGCATACCTGGACAGTTGGGTGAACGTGAAATTGTACTCATGGACTAACATGCTACCTTGCCTCAAATTCATGAACTCCTAAGCTTTTGCCTTCCTTAACTCTCTTTGGAAGAACCTGTCCAGAAAGGATTTACTAAAACACTCCCAAGTAATACAGAATGCATCCGTACCACTGTTTTCCTTCCAGCGAGTGAACCAAATGTGAGCCACATCCTTAAGCTGGTAAGATGCCAACTCAACCCTATCCTGCATTACTCCAAAGATCTTTTTAACCTCATCTATGAAGTTTTGGGGATCTTCACCAACTTGAGACCCTAGGAAATCATGAGGATTGATTCTAACAAAATCACGGACCCTAGCTACATTTGAACCATGATTAGCATTGGTAGGAACTAGGGCCTGCTGATTAATTTGTTTGGTCACACTCTGAGCCAAAATTTGAATGGCATTTCGAAACTCTATATTCAAAACTTCCTGATCTGGGACTAAAGGAGTTGCATTAGCGTTGCATGCATTCCTTTCACAATCTCTACGATGAGGCATGATCTGAATTGCATAATGATGAGCTAGAAGGTAGATCATACCCACACATTATAAGAATAGAAAGAAAGTGATGTTTTTCCTAAAACACCTGATAGCATCCCTCTCATTAGATATGGTGCACTTAACAACCACGAAAATGACTCTACTTAGTGCGGATTTTCAGACATCCTAGGACTCTTGAACCTAATGCTCTAATACCAAGTTTGTCACACCCCGAGGCTACCTTCTAGACGTAAACACGAGACTTAAGTTAACCCTTTGTTGGCATATCATACATACTAAAAGATTACTGAATAAATATACTATGCGGAAGTTAAAAACCATAATTAACAGAAAGTGGGGAATACCCAATACTAATATCTGAATAAATAACTATGATTTTAATGACAACTATAATATCAAACTATGAAGCTAATAATGAATCTAAATATGTTTGAAATAAGCCTTTAACTTACTAGAAATGCTGGGACATACCTTAGCTAAATCTAGCACACTGAAACAAAATACTGAAAGTAGAAAGATAATTATGTCAATCGTCCTCAAAAAATGAGGACTCACCACTGATGCTGCTAAACTGAAGATCGGGACTTGATCTTTGCGTGATCTGAATGTTAAGGACCTAAACTTACATCACAAGAAAATGTAGCGTAGAGTATGTTTCAATACTTGAAAGGTATTGAGCATGTAGGATAGAATAAAGTTAAACAATATAAATAACTAAACAAAGCGTATAACTAAGAAATGATATGAGAGGAGCATGATATTATACTGAAAACACTGAACATGAACTAGCTGAATGCAATGACCAAATTTATAGCATGCTGAAACTGAATATTGAACTGTGACTGGTAACCTGGTCAATGTACTAGAATATAATTGTGGGAGCTACTTATATACGACATAAAACCACATGAGCTAAATGTAGAGTGTTATGTATACACCCCATCAAGAGGACCCAATATACCCTGCCAGAGGTATAAAGGCATGACTGACGTGATCACTGAGTACAATGCCCACATATGGGACATACCTATGGGGCACGTAGTTCTGGGACTATGAGGGTGACTTGCACTAGTTCAACTCGGTATTAATCCGACTCCCAATAGAATATATAACATTTTATAGCATAACTGCAGTAAACTGGATAGCTCAATAATCTGACATGCAAATCTAAAAATGCAACATATATATCTAATAATGAAACATTCAAACACTGAAGCATGTATATCTGTTTATTTGTCCTAGCTAATGTAATTCATGAACTAAAATAACTACATAACTAGGGTTCTTAGTTTATGCATGAATCTAGGTAAAACAATACTACTACGTGATAATCTGATTAGGAACATTAAAATAACTAATTCATAATATTTTGCTGAAATTTTAGAAAACCCTAGATCAAGATAATACGAAGGGAATCAAGAATCTGAATTAATTCTAGGGACCTAATGGGTGAAAGGAACCCACTAGTGAAATTCCACATATCTGGTGACTAATTTCATGAAGAAATATTTTGAATTCGGGGATGAAACTGAACAAAACTTGTTGCGTTCTTGGAGAGGGGTTTGGTTGACTCTTTATCCTCTTTTTCTCTAGTTTGATCGATTCCTTGGTGAATGATTAGACTAAGGTAAGTTCTAATTAGTTTACTATGATAAAACTGACCAAAACTACGTAGTTTAGGGGTTAAACGACGTAGTCTAGGGTCCAATGCATAGGGGAAAGACCAAACGACCCTGACTTAAAAGCTATCGAGGCCACCGATGGAACTGATCGACGGTTCGTGGAATGAACCACAGTCTATCCTGCTCAACTGTCGATGGGTTTCTGGGACTATAAATATGGGGTCCGACCTACGGCATTGGCGTAGGTCTGGACTTAGAATAATTTTCTAGGTTGTTTCTTGGGAGGGCTGCAGGTGGCCATCCACTGACCCCACCTACGGTCCGTTGGTGGTGCCCGTCGGTGGCACCTGCAACTTCTGATATCTGCAATCTGGTCCATCCAGAATACAGAGTGTTACATTATGCTTTATTAGTATGTACATTTTGATCAAAAGTTGCTTTCTTCTGAACAACAATATGCAAACCCTCCAATCACAAATAACAAAAACGTGTGTTATACGTGTCATGCACTCATAAGAATACCTATATCTTCAATAAGAAGTTGGTGAGTACTACTTAAGAAAATTCTCTATTTCTTTACTATAAATACTTTGCTTCTGCTTTTCTCAAAGATTTGTGGTGGTGTAGATCTACCTCCTCAAATGCCTAAGGAATCCTTTATTCACTGTTAGAACTACCTCTGGCCTAAAATGTTGGCTCTCAATTTCTATACCAAAGGTTCCTCTTTTACTGCTCGCATTTTTGCATTATTGGACAATGCCTTTTAATTTTATTATAAAGTTTGATCTTTTTGAAATTAGACTTGGGTATTTTTGAGGATCTTCTTTATATATTTTTATTTCGCTCCAAGTATTATATGGTGATGTTATTGTTGGAGTCCCATGTTGTTTCTGTGATGGAAGTTAGGTTCTTGGCCAATTCATAAGTTAGCTTTTGAGGTTGAGTTATGGCAAGATCTATTCTTTAATATGTTATTAAAGTCAAACATATACCAATTCATTATATTCTATATTGGCCATGTAACTTCTTCGACTTTACCCACCGTTGGAGTTGTTTTGTAAGTGTATTATTGGTCCAATAAATTTTATGGATATCCAAATAAAACTTCACCGATGATGTCGTTTTGTTAGTTCATAGTGTGGGTTTGATATTTGAGATCTGCTGATTTTGTAAATGTTCATAGTCTAATCTTTTGGTTGTAAGAAAAAATATTGATACTGTCAAAACACATTAATTAGATGTTGAATGATTAAACAAGGAAGCTCAATAAATGGCTGAGAGAGTTGACAATACGACACATCAACAAACATATGCATCGAAGCAAAGAAATTTTAGTAAATTACTACTATATGTTACCATAAAGTGTTACACATGTGATTTGCTAAAGGAGGAGCACAATTTACGTGTTTATTCAACATTGATCTTGTCTAGGATCAATTAAGCATTTAAATTAGCTCGAGAAAACTGTTTTATAGCTGACTCGAGATGTCGTAAAATATCAAATAAAAAAATGGTTCATCTAAAGTTCTTTGGTCCCTTATAATAGAATATGCAAGTGGTTTGTGACAAATATAAGATGCGCTGTGTAAACCTCCATTGTTTTCCCTACTCGTGAAAGGTCATATTTCACCTTGAAAGAAATTTAATTGTTGTAAATCTTTACACTTAGCTCAGCCCTCTACAAGTAAATACTTCAGGATCAAATATTTTCTAACATGAATCATTAATGACAGAGAAAAATTCCTTATTACTTTTCTTGCGATTAGTGTTTGTTTTTGGCTTTTTAAAATTTGATTTATTCATGTGTTCTTTTAGAATTGTAGCCTCAAGAGTCCTTGTAAGATAAAAATAGTAGAAACAACAAAAGAAGATTGTTGCACGACTAGTGTGTTTAACAAAATATTTCCACTGAAAGGAAGATAGTTCCAAATAATTTGTTAACCTTTTTCCCTACAATTATCAACTATAAAGCTTATTACTTAGCACATACATAAATCCGTGGTGTTCCTTTTTCCATGTACGTGCATGCGTGTGTGTGTGCGCACGCGTGCGTCCATGCATGCGAGTGTATGTGTATGTGTATGTGAGTGCGTGCATATGTGTTTGTTTGTTTGTGTGTGTGTGTATCTATGTCTGTCTATGTGAGTGTATGTCTGTGTGTGTGCGTGTGTGCGCGCATATACATAAGTGACCGACATATATCTTGTCAAATTTGAAATCCCATTTAGTTAAATTGAGATCTCATTGAATTTTGTGACATTTTCTCTTTTGGTATTAGATGAACCTTAATTTTAGATTTTTTTTCCAGATTTACCAACTACCAATCTGTCCTTATTTCTGTAAGCAAACCATGAATGTCTTTCAAGAGACTCTACCAACTTATCATACTTCACCTTTTTAACTGAAAAGTTATCAAGCAATTATTTTTTAATGATTTAGTGTTATTCTTATCAGTAAATAGAAATGGTATACCATAGAAGCTTTGAAGTTTCAAGCATTTCCTTTTATTTCTACAGATGAATGGAAATTAAAATATAATAATTTTAAATCATTTTATGTCAATATTTTTGTTTTCAAGTTATGTTTTTCGAGATACTTGCATAAAATTTCTTTAGTAAGACAAAATTTCTCCTTGATTGAATAATTTTCTTTTTGATACATTATTATGTGAAAATATAGCTGAAATAAAGTTTTGAATGAACTAGATTCACTAAGGTCGAACTATGATGCCCCTATCATCGGAAGAGGTAGGCTAAATATTATAACTTTGATAGTAAATTTAATGCTAATTTAAATGTTTTATGGATAATAATTTTGGTATTTATATTAGTAACGGATAACTGAGAGCAAGAATTTGGGCTGCTAAAAATTTGTTGGTTTGGAGGGTTTATTTTTGGACATACCTTATCTTTAGCTTTTCTAGTTGACTGTATATGGGTGAGTGGTGATTCCGAGATTTCGACTCATTAAGGGTTTTGTTTTGATGGTTTTAGTGTCCTCAAATACCCTATTTATGCTCAAACCTGATGTGAAAGTGTTGATTTGCAGCATTTAAGGCTAAGGAGCAAGGCAAGGACACTACCGGGCAAAAGGAGCAAACAAGGTGAAGAAGTGGACAAAAGCGATCCTGGTAATCACCAAGACCACTTGGCAAACTGTTGAGTGGAACTTTTACTCGCCTAAAGTTCCAGCATGCCAGCCCTGGTGAAAAACCAACTTGGTTACAAAAATGGATAGTCTGCGGATCGCCGATCGACTCCGTGATGGAAACCTCGATAGCCTAAAGTCACAAAACCCTAAGGACAAATGGCAATCTAGACCGGCGTTGGAAGGGAGCAAAGGGTGGATCGCCGACCTATTAGGCGATGCCCGACTTATCCCACCGAATGACCTTTCAGGCCAAAAATTAGGCTACTCTAATTAAAATTTAAAATAAAATTTAAAGATCTTCTTCAAGTTGTTATTCCACGAGTTCAAACTTTTGAGTTTTTCTCTTAGTTTTTGAGCTTCCATTGTAGATTTTTGAGGTTTAACTTGATGATTTGCAAGTGGGTTCTTGGATGTAAGTAATTCGGACCATTGTAAAGACTTGGGAACCTTTACCCAGATCATGGCTAATGTACTTGGTAATTGTTTCTCTATTTTTATAATGTGTGGCTAAAACCCAAATTCTTGGGGTGTTATCAAGTGTTGATTTGTCTAATTATATTATTGGTATTGTTGTTTAATGATGAAGTTGTTGTTATAATTTAGGTTTTAATTACTTGTTGTGTTTTTATCTATGGATTGTAGTTGTAAATGCAATTCTAGCATACAGTTATTGGCTTGCTTGAGAAAGAGATTTTAGAACCAAAGCTTTTGATTAATGATTGTAGGTATTAGGTTTACATGGGTTCAGTTCGAGTGAGTGAATCCTAAACAAAATTCTACCTATCTAGCTCTAGAGAGTGGATATTTCAAGGTTGTGGGCTTTTTATCTTTCCAAGCTTGTCAATGTTCGAGAGAAATTGCCTGAATTGTAATATTTGTTCAAGAGAAAACTATTGCACTTAAAGTCAAGCCTACCCACAATGTTTCATCAAGTTATTATTATATCTCAATTACCCATATAGCGTAATTAGCTTATAAATTATCACACCCCGAGAATTCCTCTTACTCTTGTTGAAACCCCTGTCTTCACCTGTGTTTTCGTTGTGAAATGACAAACAAATCTCCCCATCTGACATTTATTGTCACCCCTTTCAATTTAACTACATGTTTTTGACAATTTATATTCCTATAACTTATTAGACAACGTTTGCACTTCATAATTGAATTCAAACATGTACTGCTCCTTGTGGGTTCGACCTCAACCTTTTATTGGGTTTTATACTAGATTACGATCGCCCACACCTAGTATTGGATAATGTGTGGTTGAGCGTTTATCAAAAATGGCGCCGCTGTTGGGGAGTGGTATTGTTTAGTATTCTATTATTGAAGTTTAATTGTGATATTTTTGTGTTATAGTTGAATGGACTTACTTTGGTTTGTGTTGTGTTGGTTTGTGTTGAACAGGGGAAGAGATGAGCATGAAAGGGAGTAATGGTAGCCAAGTGGGGCACCAAGATGATATTGGAAATCTGAACAATGTGAATGACCCAATTCAATTGGGTGGTGTTGGTGCAATACGTCTACCTCCTATTGAGTGGAATGTTATCTTCCATGTTACTAGCACGATGCTACAGCTCCTCTAAATGAAAGGATTATATGGAGGGTTGACCCATGAAGACCCCATGAGCATATTCAGAACTTTGTGGATGTTTATGGTCCATTCTCATTAAAGAACATATCACAAAAATTAGTCTGTACCACAACATTCCATGTGAGATTCTTTCCCCGTCAAAGATGATGACTCTCAGAGATAGCACCAAGGTTTCAAACGCTTGGAAGGTGAACCAATCCATCAGACATGGCTGAGATTTAAGAAGTTGGTACTTTAATTTCTGACTCACGAACTGCCAAACCATATATTGTTACAATACTTCTATAGGAGTCTTAACTCGGTTAACAAAGGAGTTGCTGAATAACTTGTTCCCGAAGGTATAATGAAATAACCCTATGAAGTAGAGTCTCAACTCCTTGATGGCATGACCAAGATCAATAGAGCATGGTACACTCGTGAGGACCAAGTGTCTCCACTCACTTTTAGGATGACGATAGAGCATATTGAGAAGGATAAAGAGAGAGACCAAAATATGACCAAAATGATGACCCAGCTGGATCTATTGGCGAAAAATGTAATGGGCAGTGGTTTGAAGAGTGTAATGTTGTTGGTGTTTTTGGAGCGAACACTGATGAAGAACAATTTGAGGCGTTGCACTATGAGGAAGTGAACTTCCTTTCAAATCAAGGAGGAGGATTTTTTTCAAACTATCCAAGGGCCCCCGGGTGGAAATTTGGGTTGGAATAGAGATGATGGATGGAGAGATCGTGACGGGGAATGGTATGATCGTAATTCTACTTGGAAGGAAAGGGATGGTGGAAAAGAAAGATATGTCCCACCTCTTGAATGCCAAAAGCTTAAAAAGCAAAGAGCTAACTAGAGAACTTCCGTACAAAAGACATGCTAGCACGTATTCCCAATAAGGTTGAAGGGTTGGACAAAGTGTTAAAACAGATGAAGGAGGACGTCTCTACTCTCAATTAGACGGTGACCTCACATTGAGTGTCCATCAAGCAATTGGAAACACAAATGGGTCAAATTTCATCTCATTTGAACCCAAGACCAAAATGGGGGTTGCCTAGTGATACAACGTCCAACTCTAAAAATGAAGTTTGAATTGGTATTTACGTCGTACCACGACATTAAATAAGGAGATTCTTGGGAGGCAACCCAAGTCTTTGATTTTTTTAAATTTCATTTCTGAATAACGGTTGTTGATCCTGCAGGTTGAAAAGTAAAAAGTGTTGGAAAATGGAAAATTATGTGAGACAAGCTTCCAGTCTGCTAATCACTGAAAAGGTCGGCGAGCCCCAATTTGGACCTTCGTTGGAACCACCCAGCTTGATGTGGAAATCTATGAAACTCAGCGAGCTAAAAGTTCAGTTAGCAACTCATCGAACAGGTCGGCGAGCCCGACTTTGTCCACCGTTTGAACCCCTAAATTGTTGGGCATGCTATAAAACTCGGTGAGACAAAATACCACTTAGCAAATCGTCAAGTGGTTCGGCAGGCAAAATTTATACCGCCGAGTGGTTTGGTTGGTGCCACTTATATCACTGACTGGTGCGCGAACAGAAAGGTTTTAAAGGCCAAATGGTTTAAAATTTCAAAATATTTCACTTTACTAGTTTTTAACTCCCACATTTTCATTCCCGATTTTAGTGTTTCAATATCTTCACACTTTTACTCTCATTTAATTTGGATCTTTACTGTCATTGACTTGGAATTCTTTGCCGCCTAGCTTTTCAAATACATTCGGTATTGAAAGTTTGTTTTCTGAACTCCAAACTTTATTTGTGATTGAATGTGAGCGCAATTGGTAATTTTGTTGTTGAATATCAATTGGTGATCATTGTGTGATTTTTTGCCTAATCTTGAATGAAATCATAATTTATAGGCCTTTAATCTTGATTCCCGTGTCTTTGCTTGTTGAAATCGAGTCAAAATTGTTAGGTGTGTTGAATATGTGTTGGGTATAGCGTGGTGAAGTTTGAGTAACCCTGTATTGTGCTACATATCATATTTTTCCCAACAATGGAATGGTTGACATCATTCTTAAGGGCAAAAGACGTAAATTGGCTAATTTTTGCCAAATCGTGGGAGGTCTGAGTACCCCAAGGGAATGGGTAGTATGGGTCTTACTTTAATTTCATAGTGTAGGTGTTTAGTATTGATTTCGGGGGCTTCGGGCTTGATTTTGAAGTACGGAGTGAAAAACTTAAACGAAGGGCCATTTGGAGAGCTGGGTCGAGCTCGCTGATTGGTTTGGCAGTTCGCCTAAGTCCCCCTAGATATCCCTTAATTTCCCTAAATTGTTGAGTTTGATTCTATAACTTTAGGCAATATGCCTGAGCTCGCCGAGTTCATTCGGTGACTCGCCAAAAGTTCTTCTTGATTGCCCTTCTGCTCCCCTTATTCCTTAAAATACACTATAACTTTTGGTGAGCTACTTTTAGTTCTCCGATTGGTGTCGGTGATCCGACAAATGTCCCTTGACATAGCCGACCTGCTTTGATGTTTTGAATTTTTTATTCTGGAACTTTTGGCGAGCCCGGCCTGGCTCACAAATGTGGTTCGGCGACTCGCCGACTGGTTCAACGTTTCTTCCTGTAGTTATTTTCTAAAGTTCTCCGTGAACTTTTTCTAACATTTTCTACATTGTTTGCAGGAAGGATAGACCCAAAATTTCTGGTAAAGATATGTGATGAGTCCACGATTTGGACTCATTTAGCACTTTATTTTAATAGATGTAGCGTCCTCAAATGCATATTTTGTGCCAATAACTAATGTAAATCCTTGAATTTCAGGTATTTGGATTGAGGAACAAAGCATGGACACTATTGAGCAAAAAGGAACAAGGCAGCTGAAACAATGAAGAAAAGAAAACCTAAGGATTGCCTTATCCATTGGGCGAGTCACCGAATGTCCATTGTCTCGCCTAATGTTCCAGTCTGCCGAGCCCTGAAAGAGAAAATCAAGTCGGCGATAGAAAGGAGTAGTTGGCGAGTTGCCGAACGGTTTCGCGATGCAGTGCCGTATCGCCCAAAGTACAAAACCTTAAGATGCTGAATGCCAAAGCAAAAAGGCAATGGAATTGACCAAAAGGCAGATCGCCGAGTGGATCGGCGATCCCAACTTATTGCGTCGAATGGTCCTTCGTAGCCATTTTTGGGCAACTATAAATACATTTTTAAATTTTTAGTTTAGTATCAGTTCTCCGTTTTTAGCATTAAGTTTAGAATTTATCATTGTTATTATTAAGTTTTGAAAGGAGAGCTTAGAAGTGAGTTTTTGGAGTCATTTTTCCTATGCCTTGAAGATTTGAAGATTTTCATTTCTAAGAAATTGGAAGTGGGTGTTGAAGATTCTTCATCTTAGACCTTTGTAAAGACTATATCAGTCTTACCCAATTGATGGAAACACAACTTGGTAACGATTTTTACCTTTTTATGATGTCTAGCTAAAACTCAAATTCTTGGGGTGTGATTATGTGATTATGTGATTATGGGTTGATAAAATTGTTGGGTATTGTTAATTGATAGTTTAATTTATGTTTAAAGGTAGTTTGGTTTAGTAATTGTGGTTGAATTTAATGGGTTGTAGTTGCAAATAAAATCTTAACTTCGTGTTTTTGGCTTGCTCAAGAGAGAGGTTTAAAACCACAATTACTGAATCGGTGGTCTGTGGGTATTGGGGTGTTATGGGTTCAGCTAGAGAGAGTGAACCCTAAACCTTTTTCCACACATTCAGCTCAATAGAGTGAATGGACTAAAGTGAAGGTTGTGCTTAAGTGTTGCTTATTGGTGTTCAAGAGAAACCAATATGATTCGGGTAAATTGTTCTAGAAAAAGTTTATCCCCACTAAAGTCCAGCTTAATCACTAATTTATAGTTGTTTACTCTTAATTGCAATTACTCGGTTGTCTGTCTTAGCCCATAATCCAATCACATCCCAAGTATCCCATCTCGATAATTGTTATTTTTCGTATTATTTGTTGTTTTAGTTGATAATTGAAACCAAATCCCCCTAATATTTGACACTTGTGTCACCCCTAACTTGTGACATGCTTTTATTAGTAAATGTTTTTTGCTATGATTGACTTGAGCATATTCTTACTTGCCTATTGATTCTCAATTACAAACCACTCCCTTGGGGCTCGACCCCAACTCACTTAGTTGGGTTATATTACTATTGAACGATCGCTGACACTTAGTATTGGATGAAGTATCTTTGATAGTTGCCGGGGAGTGGTGTTATTTGAGAATTCTTAGTTAAGTTGAATTTTGTTCTTGTTAGTTATAGTTCTACTTACTTAATTTTAGTTTTGGTTTGCTTGTTTGTCTGTCAAAACACGAAGTATGAGTGTGAACGGCAGCAATGGCAGCCAAGTAGGCCATCAAGATGACATCAGAAACCTCAACGATGTCAACGAGCCTAATGCTAATGACCCCCATCTCATGGGTGGTATTGGTGCCATTCGCTTGCCTCCGGCCGAACGGAATGCAATGTTCCACATCACGAGTACTATGTTGCAACTCTAGCAATTAAGGGGCTTTTCAGTGTCTTAGCTCATCAGGATCCCCAAGAGCATATTAGAAACTTTGTGGATGTATGCAGACCATTTTCCTTCAAGAATATCTCCCAAGAGTCGGTTCGGTTGAGGTTATTCTCGTTCTCTTTGATGGGGGAGGCATGTAAGTGGCTGGCTGAATTAACACGTGAATCAATCACTTCATGGGAGGAGTTGGTCACAACATTTCTAGTGTGTTTTTTCCCTCCGTCGATGATAAATCTTCGGGATAGCATTCAGAGCTTCAAGAATTTAGAAGGCGAGACAATTTATGAAACTTGGCTGCGATTCAAGAAGTTGGTGCTTCAATGCCCAACCCATGGCTTGCCTGATAACGTGTTGTTGTAGTATTTTTACGGGAGTCTTGACTCGGTAAATAAGGGTGTTCCTAACAAACTTTCTCCGGGAGGTTTTATGCAGAAACCTTATGTGATAGCAACTTAGATCTTAGATGTCATGACTACTATAAACAGGGCATGGTATACCCGTGAAGACCAAGTCTCCCCTCTCACGTTTAAACTAACAAAAGAACAGATGGAGAAAGACCAAGAGAGGAACCAGAACATGGCCAAGATCATGACACAACTTGACATTTTGTCTAAAAATGTCACGGGAGCTGGTGTTCGAAGTGACAATGTCGTGGGTGTCGGGTGTGCTAATCCAGATGAGTCTATGTTTGAGGCATTGTATAATGAAGATGTGTATTTCCTAAACAACCAAGGTGGTGGTTATCGTTCAACCTATCCAAGGCAGGGTGGTAACCAAGGTTGGAATAGGGATGAAGGTTGGAAGGATCGTGACCGAGAATGCAGGGACCGAAGTCCCAATTGGAAGGATGGGGAGAAGGATAGATGTGTTCCTCCCCATGAGCGCCAAAAGCCAAAGGATTCGAAAGGTGTCCGGTCTGAGAATATGCTTTCTCGTATCCTCAACAAATTTGAGGGTTCAGACAAGATTTTAAAGAAAATGAAAGAAGATGTGTCGACCATTAGCCAGACCGTGACCTCTCATTTAGTGTCGATCAAATAGCTGGAGACCCAAATGGGTCATATCTTGTCTCATCTAAATCCAAGACAACAAGGGGAGTTTCCTAGTGACACTATGGCCAACCCCAAGAATGAGGTTTGAAGGTGGACTTGCGTCATGCCATAACGTTAACTAAGGCGCTTCTTGGGAGGCAACACAAGTTTTATTTTCTTTCTTTTTTAAGTTTGCAATAATGGTGTGTTGAATGTGCAGGACAAAGTGTGGAAAGTGATTGAAAAGTGCAGGGTGGTGAGCTAAAGGTCCAGTTGGAGAATCGCCGAAGAGGTTGGCGACCCCGACCCAGACTGTTGTTGGACTGAAGACAACTCTAAAGTGGAGTCTGTAAAATTCGGTGAGCCCAGGAAAGTATTGGTGAATCACCGACAAGGTCGGTGATCACGATCTAGTCCACTATATGGACCCAGGTTTACTGGATCTCTTGTAAAACTCGGTGAGGTAAGTGACCACTCAGCGAGTCACCGACTAGGTTGGTGAGAACGACTACCGTTACAAGAATCATATCTCCATAATTGTTATTTTCGTATTATTTGCTACTTTAGTTGATAATTGAAACAAAATCCCCCTGATATTGGACACTTTTGTCACCCCTAACTTGAGCCATGCTTTTATTCGTAAATGTTTTTGGTTATGATTGACTTGAGCATATTCTTACTTGCCTATTGATTCTCAATTACTGTCACGATCCAGGGATACCCCCCAGATGTAACATGGCGTACTTGACCCCGAAGGGGTCACATACATGCCCTTAGCATAATCATAACATAGGATCATAGAAAATGGGTAAATTTAAAACTTTCTTTAAACATACAATTGAAAGCTTTTTATATCTTGTGCAATGCATGTGTGGCATCCCATAATACCACAAACACTAAGCATATCTTGAAGTCACCCTATTCATATTTACCATTTCTAGGTTTAACTATAGACCTACTTCATATTGACAAGGACCTATCAACTTAAGTCAATCATATCATGGAAGGCAACTATCGCAGCAATCCACGCTAGGCATACATCACGTAAGAGGACACTTCATAAGTAGCTTCGAGTCATACGTGTGCCATGTATGAATGACATCCCATACTACCACTCACACTAAGTACTCCTTTAGGCTAACTTACTCAATGCTTACTATTAATCATTCTAGACTACCAAAGAATAGCATACTACTATGCTAGACCTAACTACCATGGAAAACACCTTACCATGCAATCCAAGATATCCTAGGAAGGATACAAGTATACCAGCCTAGCTACTATGAAAACATTCAATAGGAAGCAAGATACCCTTAGGGCAGTATGAATCCTCAACCCTAAGCTATCCTTAGGAGAGTATGGTCTCTTAGTACTAAGCTACCATGAAATGGTCTTGGCCTAACCAAGTCAAGCGACCATGAAGTACACTCCAACAATTCTAATTCAAGCTACCCATAGGAGAGTATAGATCCTCAATCCTAGGCTACCATGCCTATACTAATGCAAGCTACCATGAAAGGCATTCTACCAATGCTAGTTCAAGCTAACCTTAGGAGAGCTAAATTCCTCAATCCCAAGCTACCATGAGATCTACCATCCCAACCTACCATGAGATCTACCATCCCAATCTACCTAATTCAACTATACATGAAGGAGTCATAAGGCTCAAATTCAAGCTATTCTATTCTAACAAGCATGATTCATTTTTAGGTAATTAGCCTTTCTATCTAGAATCATTCTATGTGAGAAGACCTTTCACATTCTTCATACATTCAAGCTATGTCATCATATTAGATTTACTATTTATGCCCTATTGATCAACATTATGACTTCAAGCCCTACATTCAAGCTGTACTCCAGAATCATCATACTAGTCTAGATCACAAGACACATTAACCCTAAGCCTTGGTCATAGGTAATTCTAAGCATAATTCATCAAAAGTCCCAATTCTAATAATTGCAATTCATATTCTATCATACATGAATAATTCTAGTTCAATTCATGATTTCATATTCAAATTCTTGGGTAAGTTCTATTCGTGGTGACAATTCTAGAGAATCTATCAAGAACCATCAATTTCTCATCAAAAGACCTAGACCCACATACTTTGGAAATTAGGGTTTATCAAGGAATTCACACTAATTCTTCACAATATCATAAATCAACACTAAATTAATCATATATGAGTAGTATCCAACCGTTTGGAATCATACCCATCTAGAACCCATACATTAGAAGTAACCCTAGCTTGATTGGGGTTCTTCTTCACAAATTAGGGGAAATTCTAGGGGACTCTATGGGTGGAATAACCCATATATGAAAATCTAAACATACCTTAATCAATGCCCTAGCACAATCCTTTAGCAATGGAGCCTTTGTTCTCGACCTTCGGTTCAACCCTAGCTTCTTCTTCAATGGAGGTTCTTCTTAGAGAGAGAAATATTCTTTGGAGAGGATGAAGTTGGGTTTTCTTTAAATTCTAGGGAGAATGACTTAATTAAGGTAAACTTAGGTCTAATAAGCTTATATAGTTTCTAGGAAAGGAATAGAATAATGTGGGGTCAACTTTGGTAAAGAACTAAGGACCCTAAACATTTTAACTTAAAAATTGCAAACCTTCACGACTTACCTCACCCATTTGCCCGTCTTTGACCAAGGGCACTAGGCGACTCACCAAGTGGACCCTTGACTCGCCCAATAAACCAGTAGCTCCATAAATTGGGCAGCTCACTTAGGCGATGGAGGAGGTAGCTTGGCGATGCGCCAAGGGGGTATGCGTTCCCCGACCTAGCTCGCCCAATGAACCAGTAGCTAGGTCATGGGGAGGCTTCCCACTAGGAGATCATGGTCCTTTTGGCTAATAGCCAAGTCACTTGGGCGATGGTACTGCCCATCGCCAAGTGTCTCAAGGCAACTTCAAGGTTTTTCCGGTGGATTATAGAGCTAGGGTAGTGGCAAATAAAGAGTCCTATCCTTCTCCTTGGGTTATGAAATAATTCAATAGCTCCGGGCTCCCTCACTGCATTCCAAGGCAAGCTCCTACTAGATCCTACTATTCCTGATATTCCTACTAGATTTGAGCAAGTCGAGTATGAACACTGTATCGCTATGGCCCTCGCTTAGCCCCGCTCTTTGGTTTAGGATGGATCCGGACTGGACTAAGCTTGAAGATCTAATTACGTACTGGAAGCAAAAATACCGTAAAAATGGCTTTCTTCGAGGACTCTTTTGTAATAGCTTGATGAGCCGAACCAACAAGAGATATTACGTTCTACCCTCTGCTTCGAATACCTTGGGGATTACAAAATAACGAAAAAAAATCCTAGCTACTTACTACTCTACTTAACTGAAAATCTAAAATGAAATGGAATTCAAATTGGTCGAGAAAAAGAACCGCGCTAGTCGGAATTTGGGGAAAG
>JAJOOS010003461.1:0-50110 GCA_029582725.1 Solanum chiquidenum | reverse complement strand
CGGAGAAAAATTAGGAGTCTAAATCTCAAATTAACCTTTGTAAGAGTTTTACACAATTGCAATTTTAAAATGCGGCAGTTTAAAATCGCCACAATATACCAAGTGTCATGTGAAAATGCCACAATTTTTTTTTGTCATAAATGTATTACGATTTTTTTACAAACTATAAGCATCGTAATATTTATATATATTTCCGCAATATCCCTTGGTTAATGCGACATTTTTCATAGACTGGCGGTTTAAAACTATCGTAATTATAAAATAGAAACATAATTCATTTTTATATAATCATCGTAATATTCAATTCATGACTATAATTTTATTGCAATAATTAAATTTTTAAATTTTGTCAATCCACATTTACATCTTATTTACTGCGTCTTATCTATTTATACTCCTAAAATACTTGTAATTAATGTAAACACAACACAAAAGATATTAATAAGCAAAATATTCATCATATAAAATAAAATAAAAGTACTCTAAAATTATTATATCAATTTTATTTTTAAAAGTACATCTTATTTTTAGGATATATATATATATATCCTAAAAATTATTTTTAATTGGTGCTGATCCATCATCATGGTTACTTTTATCCGAAGATCTTGTTGCTTCGATTTGATATTAATGAGTACCACTATATATATCTGATGCCTGAAAGAGAAAAAAAAAATATATTAATTGACAAATCTTCATGTAAAATTAAAATTCCGAAGATAAATTTTCTTGGAGTCAAAGGATAATTTGAGGTAAAACTTACTCGCACCGGGTGTTTACATCAAGCCAATACATCAATGCCATGTGTTTAAATTTATATTTCATTTTACTTAAACATAATTAATTAACATGTGTTTTACTTCACTAAATCACGTAATAATGAAAATTGCATTGCCTTGGTATAAACACCCGGTGCGGGTAAGTTTTTTCCGATAATTTGCAATAAGGTTCCATTTTACGGATCGAGATTGCTTCATATATTCGAGTGAACAACAGTTAATTTTCAACAAATATATTCATTATATATATATATTAAATATATTGAGAAATGAAAACTGTTGTTGACACGAAGATATGTAACAATCGACCCGCTAATAAACCATATGATAAATAGGTTTCTCCATATTCATTTTAACAAAATAATATTTTTTTTGGTGTGTCTAGAAATGCAAGAACTCCTCTCAATTTATAGGAACCAACTTAGAGCCTGAAAAAAGAAGAAGAAAAAGAGACATAAATTTTTCTCCACACATTAATTCTTGGCTCCAAAAAAATACTGATAGTCAAGTCTTTAGTAAATAGACATATCTATAATAAATGGATATGAACCTCACATAACAGAAAAAAGATTG
The DNA here is from genome assembly GCA_029582725.1 of Solanum chiquidenum. NCBI lineage: Eukaryota > Viridiplantae > Streptophyta > Magnoliopsida > Solanales > Solanaceae > Solanum > Solanum chiquidenum. Next base: position 48,758 of record JAJOOS010003461.1, on the reverse strand, counting down.
AGGAAATTAAATTTAGTCAAAATTTATCAGATCAATAATTAAAGTTGTTATGACTTTTTATTTAAACACCTTAAACAAGTCTTGTACATGTTAAACGTTAAATATCTGAAGTAGGAGAGTTTATTGTATCGTTTTAACGCTTTTCACTTAGATAGCACAAACACAACCTACGTAAGATATTTAAGTGAAAAATTATTTTAATTTAAGTGTCTACCGATGAATTCTTCTTTGAATTTAATTATATGCATGGATGAACTACCTAATTAATCAATTTATTCAAAGGTCATAAAATGTGACATTTGAATCCTGAACATGCCCTTACAACTCATAAATCCCTTATTTTCTTTCTCAATTTGTTTCATCCATGCATATATTTAAATTCAAGGCAGAATTCATCAGTAGACATTCAAAATTAATTAGATTTTTTATTTATATACTTTACGTAAGTTGTGTTTAAGGTGTTCTGAAAAGCGTCAAATAAAAGCCTACTTCAGGTGTTTAACATCTACAAAACTTATTTAAGATGTATAAATTAAAAGTCATGTTAACTTTAAGTATTGATCTGATGAATTTTGACTAAATTTAATTTCCTTAATTTTTTTCTATTATGTGAGGCTCATATCTATTTATTATAGATATAAGTCTATTTACTAAAGACTTGACTATTACTATTTTTTTGGAGCCAAAAATTAATATGTGTGGAGAAAAATTTATGTCTCTTTTCCTTTTTATGTATTTAGGCTCTAAGTTGATTCCTATAAATTGAGAGGAGTTCTTGCATTTCTAGACACACCAAAAAAAAAAATGTTGTTAAAATGAATATTGAGAAACTTATTCATCATATGGTTAATAGCGGGTCGATTGTTACATATCTTCTTGTCAGCAGTAGTTTTCATTTCTCAATATATTTAATATATATATATAATGAATATATTTGTTGAAAATTAACTATTGCTGACTCGAATATATGAAGCAATTCCAGCCCGTAAAATGGAACCTTATTACATTTTAGTGTTTTGCCTATTCGGTAGGTTTAATTTTGACAAATGAAGTTTGTTTAAGTGTTTGAACATATTTGTCATTGATCGATAGATTAAGAGTTCGAATCACGTTATAAGGTAAGTGAAAATAGTATTGATCCCTAGTAAAAAAATGAAGTAAGAAAAAAAAAGATTAGGTTTAATTAATTTGTTGGGTGTATTTTTTTTCCCTTAACTAGCGGAGATATTAATAACTGATATTTAGTTTAATTAATTTGTGGACGTTGAAAAATTACTATGCAGACAATGAATTATTATCATTAATGATACTTAATTAACTTGTACTGACAATTTCAAATATTTTTTCGCTAAAAAATCATCTTTATGTTATTTCCATGTTACTAATCTTTTTGTCTTTAATAAAATTTATCTTTGGATTTTAATTTTTGTTCGAATATTTGTCTATTAATATATTTTTATTTTTTTCAGACATTAGATATAGAAATTGGTGCTCACTAATCACCAATCGAATCAAGAAGATCTTCAGATGGAAGTAACAATCATGATAGAGTAAACATCCATTAAAAATTATTTTTAGGATTTATTATTATTTTTAAATATTCTTGTTGAATGATACTTTAAAATTTGTATTTTGATGATGTAATTTTAGAATATTTTTATTTTATATGATTAATAATTTTCTTATTTGATCTTTTATGTTGGGTTAACATTACTTGTGTTGTAAAAGTGTAGAATGTATAGGGTGCAATAAATAAGATATAAATGTGGAATGACAAAATTGAAAAATTTAATTATTACAACAAAATTTTACGATCATGAATTGAACAAGACAATTATTTTTAACGATCGTAATATAAAAATATATTTTTTTACAATTACAATGGTGTAAAATTGTGATCACTCTATATAAATATCGCATTAACCAAGGAATATTACAGCGATGATGTAATAATACTGCTTTTGAAAAACCATCGTAATATATTCATGTGTGGCAAATGGAATTGTGGTATTTTCGCAAAAAATCGTTATGGTGTGTTTTGAAGAGCATCATAATTGGTAAATTGTAGATTTTTTATGTTTAAAAAAAGTTGTGATTTTTATAACCAAAATTGGTAAACCTTGTTTTTAAACGAAAGAAAATAAAAATAGGAACAAGAAGTGTTTAAGAAATATATATATATATATATATATATTATTTAATTCGGAAAAGATCTATTTAGTAATAATAGACACAATTCTGGACCAAATTATTAATAAAAAATTATTTATGGATCAAAGTATTGACAGTAAAGAAATTATTGAATCAAAATGTAAACAAAGGATATTTTATTTATCAAACATAGCTTAAAAATATTTTTGACCCTTTTCTATAAATAAAAAGACACGTCACTAGTAACTAGAAAAAGAAAAAAATTAACTAAAGCATCATAATTGGTAAATTGTAGATTTTTCATTTTTTATTTTTTAGATTCTTATGACCAAAACTGATGTACAATTTACAATAGCAAAAATGGTAGAAATATTATTATGGTCAAATTGATAGTTGGTTTATATTTCCATACTTTATCATGTTGAATTGATTGATTAGGTAAAATCTTAAATATTAGGATTTAGTATATAAGTTCAAATAAGGAAATAAATTGATAACTCAAATTTTATTATATTTCAAAATTCTAAATTATTTAAAATAATTATTAAATAATTATTTTACCTAATATGAAATTGATTTTTAAAGGGTAAAAGAGGCAAAAAAAATATCATTTTTCCTTTAAATACATGAAGTTGATTTGATTCCTGAACACCACTAGATTATACCAAAGTTCTATTGGCATAAAGCTTGCCGATAGACTTGATGAACTCCAACATCAAGGTTCTAAAATCAATTTCTAAGACACCAACTAATGATTCATTGATTTTAGAATCGTGATGTTAATTCATCTTCTTAGTATGTATCCCTCTTTAGATTCGATTAGACAATGACAGAGTTTTGAACCAGCTCATGTAGATAAAAGGAATAAAGAAGTTGAAGTTATCGAAGGTGTTGTGAGATAATCTAGCGTTGTTCAGGAACCATCTCAGCTTCATGTGTGTAAGGAATCATTTATCCTTTGTTTTTTATTCTTCAAAAAATAAATTTTACACCATATTAAATGGTTATTTAATTATTTTTTAAATATTTAAAACTTTTAAATCAATTAGATTTTAGTTATTAATTTTTTTAATTTGAACTATGTACTAAGTCGAATTTTAAAATCAATTCAAATCTTATCTAAACAATCAATTAAGATGTGTTGATTGTTTATTTAGGTAAAATCTTGTTTGATTCAAAATTCAAAATATTAAGATTAGATATTGTACATAGTTCAAATACGAAAAAAATAATTAAAATTTAATTGATTTCAAAAACATAAATATTTGAAAAATAATTAAATGTTTATTTTATGTAATGTGAATTTTATTTTTTAGGAGTAATAAAAACAGGAAAAATGATTATCTTTTAAATACATGAAGCTGATCTGGTGCCTAAACACCACTAGGTTCTATTGAAATAAAATTTGCCCATATACCTTCCAGAGGGGCTATAATTGAAGATATCATTGTTTATGGTACAAACGTTCCTACACAAATATCACATGTGGATTGGTGGATTTCTGGTGCGGCAATGAACTATAATCATGGTTCAAAATCTAGCCTCAAGTAGCGGTAATTTTTTTTCTTACGTACGAACCTAAAAAAATAAATTTTAAAAAGTCAATTATTTTTTAGAAAAAAAATTATTCTGTATGTATGAGGGTGAATGATAAGGTGTAATGGACGGTGGAAATGACATAATAAATGAAAATTTTCACTTGTAGAATTTCAATCTTTGAACATGTCTATATCAATGAACTTTTGATTCAGATTAATAAAATGTTGAGTATTTTGAGTCATATATCACAATTCAAACTTTTGGTTCGAGTTAATTTAGGACCCATTTGACCATAGATTTTCCAAATAAAGTTTGGAAAAAGCTTTGGCAAATAGTGTTTGTCCATACAATATGGTAAATAGTATTTATTCATATAATTTGCCATTATTTGGCAAATATTTTTGGTAAATAACTCAAATTCCCAAATACTAGAAAAAAACTAGGAGTAGTATTTAGGTCAAATCTCATTATTTGGGAGCTTTTAAAAATTCAAATTCTACATCAAACTTTTATCTTTTACAAAAACATCATCTATTGTAGTTGTTTGTGTTGTATTAAATAAGTTTTTACATGAATACCAAAGCAGTGATGGAATATTCAGTGAATATGAAAGTGATGATATGATTGTTGATGAAAATGACGAACAATCGACTCCAAATAATAAAGTCATGTGTTTTATCTAATTCACGTTGTATATGGGATGATACTTGTTGCACTCACTTCGAACTACCACATTGCTTCAATGTCATGGACACTACTTGTTATTTGTTGCAACAAAGATCTAATTGACTTGTTGCGGAAGTCATGAATCTTGTTACATCAATATTTCTATCTTGCTATGTAATACAAACCTATGGTTAATTTTAATATTTTTGATATGTTTCCCAAATATCATGGTGAAATTTCACCGAAAAATTCACCCAAATAATATTTGGCGGCCAAACACTAGCTTAGTATGTGTTACAAATTGGGTGGAGGGTCCACTCGCCTTTAGGATTTTGGGTCGTGACAAAAGACTTGTCCATTTTTCATCAATATATTCAATAATTGTACAAAAACACTTGTCCATTTGAAGCATATTCATTTAGAAAGCAAAACAACAAGTACCATACTACCATAATTTCATACATAGTCCCTAAAATTTCTTATAAATTTCACAGAACCTTATAATATGATCATGAAATGCTACAACTTCATTGATTCACCAAGGATTATTTCCTTATATTTAATTAGTTCACTACTTGCAATAGTCTAGTTGAAGGGGTTTTTTCTTGAACAGATGACTGAGTATCCCATTTGAAGAGCACACATTTACCTGCAACCAACATGCATAATCCATCTTCACGTTAAACAACTCGAAAACCCCCTGGAAAAAGATCTTTTAGGTTTAGATCCAAGTGATATTTTAACACATTACTGAGAAACCTACGTCAACATAATGTTGATTCCCTACAAGAACATCTCTGAATCTGAAATGAGTACATTTGAGTGAATCCAAGGACTAGCAGCTGGTATCTGTAGTATTGAATGGAAACAGTTAAAGAGTTATATTATGACATTGATAAATCTTACCAGAATAAGTACAGAGCATCATAAAGCAGGGAAGCAGGTATCTTTCGGAATATTTTCAGGTTGAAGTTGTTACTGCAGTCATTTGTTGCATAAGTATTTCTTCAACTCTATCTGTAAAGCCTGAGATAGTCTGTCGTGCATTTGTATCCAACGAGTTCGCCACTTCCTGTAAAGATGAAATGAATAAAAGATCCAACGAGACTGAGACTCTGAGAGGCAATAGGCCAACCTTCCCTTTCTTTCTACAAGAATAACCGAACTTTTTTTCCTACTAATTGGGAACACTTTTAGGAGGCGATTTGAATCCTAATAACAGAAATTTTGAAATTTGGTGGGCTTGCTAGGTCCCAATCAGCACGATATATCATTAGCACGGTACTATTACGTTAACTAAAATGACCTTCCACTTTAGTGATGTTTTGGATTTCTCTTTGACCGTTACAGATCATGCAAGTTCAAGTCAAATTACCATTCACAATGTAAATATCACATCTATATTTGGTTAATAAATCCAATCCCAATAGGACTTCAACACAAAGTCACAAACTGTCCAGCACTGGTATGAAACGGCTATAATCTATAACAACGCTATGAATAAACAACTTACCGCAACCTTGCAAAGGAGGGTCAAAGATATCTGTTGTGAGTACTGACTTGAACTCTTGAGAGACATCAGGGTTAAACCAGAACTGGTTAAAGGCCAACCTTGAGGTAGCTTTATGAAAGCATCGATGCCACCAACCATATGAGCTACTATTGTCTCTTCTCTATCCACGTAATCAAATGAATGCCTGTTTGGTTTGAGTAGATATAAGTACATAATTAAAAAAATAGATCAAATAAATGCAACATCAGAAGCTAAGAGAAAAAACACTAGAGCCACTTTGTAAGTATAAATTTGGTCCTCTTTCTCCACCTTCTGCATAATTTTCTGGTCCCTTCTATAGTCAGGACTAGGATATTACATACTCAGTCCACTCTTATTCAATTTACGAAGCTTCCCCTTCTTTCATCGAATTCATACAGTTTAGCGCATCTTCGACTCCATTAATTTCAAAGGATTTCTCACTGATAGGAGGAATGACTTCCTCAACATAATATCAACTCCCATAACTGTAGAATAGGATTATATTACTCGGTGATCTAATCTATTAAACAATTAAGATTGTGATCAATGTAAATATAGAATTTGATCACCTTTGTCCAACTACTACTTCAGATTCCATTACATAGTTAAAGTCACATTAAGAACTCCAATTTGAACTCCTATACTGTTCCATATTTATCCGAATAGCCCACTTAATAAACCAGTTATTCAACACAATATTTCGGCACTGCTCCAATGCCATAAACCCCTCAACAAGATGCTCGCAGTAAAAATCCATCCCTTGCTTCTTCAGAGATTCCTCGCATACCAGCATAACTAACTTTATCACTCTTTTTTTAGTAGAGCAGAATTTTTTAACTTGTCTTGAGATTTATTTATGACTCTTTTATAAGGTATTAAGATTTATTTGTGTGACTTAGTTGGATGAAATAAATGGAGTTACTTAAATGTGTGATTATCAAGTTGCAACATGTGGAGCTCATCTTAATACTTGTAATTCTTAATTTAGTCCTCTGGAAGCAAAAAATAATTAGCTCTCCTTTTGCAGCGTACAAGCAGTGCATCCTAAGGTACAAATAAAATATCTATTGGTTTTTTTCTTTCTAAAATTTAAATGTAACTAATAAGAATAAAGCATCAGAATTTGATAAATGAAGTGCTAAAACCATTATTGACATAATTAGAAAAACATGTACAACACCACCTCTACAAAACGATCTTGACTCAAATTGCATGCATAAAGTACAAAATAAGGACTAACCTTGAACTATTTGCACTCTTCACTAGAAAGCGCCTTAATGTGCTAAGAACAATTCGATCTTGCACCCTTTTAACGAACCACTCCAAAGAAGATCTATTTTCAAGAACTCCCACGGGGAAATAGACCTGTCTGTAAGCAGTGGCACTATGTGAATTTTCATGTTGCAAATTACTTTCAAATAGGAAATTAAATACCAATTACGCTGCAAAATCAACTAAAACTTCACATCAAATTTGACTTTATTAAATAATAAAGGATAATGATTTATGCTCAGGCATCAAACAAATAGATTTACACAAGCCAAAACTTAGTGAGATCAGTAGAGTGTACAAGAAAAATGAAAAGGAAACACACCTTAAGGATTTTGCAGTATCAGTTATATCGCTTATAGATACATCATTTGGGAAAATCTGAAGAGGATCACCAAAAAGTAGATTAAGGTATAATAGATCAGAAATGGAAGCATTATATCTTATTGACCAGGAAAAAATAAGGAAAGCAAGCAGTTAATTCAACAAAGGAAGAAAATCAAACAGCTTGCAGGTAAACCAATAATTCAATCGGTTATAACTTATAACCAACCAATATACCGGACAACACATAACAGTAGATTTTTCTATTTCTGCATATGACTTGTTGTATCTCATCTAATACACTCTTTGTAAGCACAAAACCAATTTTCTTAGCCTAAGTTGTTTTGATAATTTAACCCCAGGCATATTTAGGAACTTTGACTGTTTGCTACAGAGAATGTCTGTTGCCAATGTATCAAAAAGTGGTAAGTATTTTAATTTCTGGCAGATATAGAGAAGGTTAATAAATCCACTTTAAGCCAATGTCCTGTCAGGAGAAAGTTAAGTCTATGTTAGATTTGTTTTATGTAGCAGGCCCGCATTTCAAACAACGTTATGCCACATTCTCTTTCAAAACATCATCTCATCAGTGGAAAGAAAAATGAGTTATTCATTTCTTTTTGGGTTAATAGCTATGTTAAGTCTGCATTGCTACTTCATATTGTCTGGTAATATAAATTTATAATGGTCAAATATAACATATTTTCTAATTGAGGGGACCAAAGGTACACAATTAATCAATTGAAGGTTAAGTATGCTGTGTCATATATCACAAGGACAAAAAACATAATTTACCAATAACTTAGGGACCAAAAAGCAGTTATCCTTAATTTTCAAGTCACAAACTGCTGAAAAAACACACCTCAACATGTTTTAGCTCCATGGTTCCATCCATCAGTTCAATTAATAACTCATGATTTTGCTCTGGTGGTTCAGCAACATCAATTGTTTGGTTGTGGAGCAAATTTTCTAAGTTTGGGATAAAAGTTCTCAAAGATAATCTGATGCGGTTCCCCTCAAACTCTACTATCTTAAGACCAGAAAATGCATCTTCAATCTTTTCTATAGCCTCAAACCTGATTATATTGTAAAATTAAATCCACCGGAGTTAGACAAGAGAGAGTACGGAGAACTATGCAAAGTTTATTTTCGAAAATACCTGTTGAAAGTACTCTCAAGTTCTTCCAAGGACTTCAAATTCAATTTGCTCTTTTCAAGCTGATTACCTAATTCAAAGACCTGCATACAAAAGGGGTAAAACAATGATACATAAGTAACCTTAATTTTCTTTTAAAGAAATAACAGAACAACATCCAAATATGCTTTGGCAGTTCGCCAGTAGGCAGATTGTTATGCAATATGATAATTAAGACTACAAATTCACTAAAAAATTGTTGCTGCATCAGCAACTGACAGAAAGATTTGCGTTTAGATAACGACATCAAACTACTTTAAGTTGTCTTGCAATATTGAAAAGATGTAAGAACCTTAAAGTTTTGTTCTACAGGTGCACTTGACACGTTTCCCTTATCTTCTCCAGGTGTAGAACAAGGAAAATTTGTCAGTACTCTTCCTTGCTCAAGTCCCTGAAATAGAAGGTAAGATACAATAAGTATAACAATAACGAGCATTTGAACAAAGTAAGGAGTTCTGAGATTCAGAGGAAGCGTGATAAGATTGACGCATTAGACTTGGACAAATAGAAGAGGGAAAGAGATAGAAGAAGCACAAGAAATTGTTCTCCTAGCAAGAAAAATTCAGCTGTTAATCAAATGTAATTCTTTTAAGGTGATTTAATTAAATTTTAACTGGTTCAGCAGTATAACAAAAGTATCCTTGCTAATATTCCACTTGAAAAGATTCCATGACTGACAACTTACCATTAATTTTCAAATGAAAAGACCACACAGAAGAATTATGTAAGGATTGCAACTGAGAGGAAGTGATACACCATAAAGCTAATGAATTGTCCCTTCCAGGCCCCACAAAGAAGACGGAAGTTTCAACTTGCAACCATGCAACTAATTAGCTGTTGACCAAATTTTAAGTTCTTGCACAATATTCCTCACATGGAACTTGCAATTGTGAAGTCGACTCACTAACAAACAATAGGCAACCACAACCTTCCATTTTCCCTCATTCTTAAGAAAATAAACACAATGATTCAACTTGCATCCCGAAAAACTAAGAGATATTAAGCAAAATCAAGGGGCATGAAAAGCTAAGAATTTAGAAGTCCCAGCTTCTTAATGTTAGTTCCAGAGTCCATGACTCCATTTATCAACTATTATTCATGCTGAGAAAAATGCTCCCAAAAATATGACACGTGGCGTCTTCCACAACACCCCCTCTATGTTTTCAAACTTCTCCCCATATTCAAAGAAATTACTGGAGACTAGCGAGGAAGTAATTTTTTCATTTCTAAGTATCACCAATCTTTTACGTGTCTTTCTTGTCAATGAAACTACCAAGATTTTCAAATGTGTCACCAAATAAGAACATTATGATCCCACACCGTATCTTCACAGAAGAAAAATTATGAAAACTTATGCTTATGTTCTCCCTATACATGGATGATACGGTAAACGTGCAACAGAACTGACATCCATTACTGCCAATCAAGCTTGAAATATTGTCAAAAACTTATGCACCAACACAAATAGTAATAGCTTCAGTATAGATTAGGATCACGCTGGAGATTGAAATTGTCACAGTTTACATTCTTCCACCCACATACAGTTTATTTGATATTTCACCTTAATGCTTTAGTTCGATCAGAAGCCAAATACCATAAAACTACAGCATGTCCAATTTCTTAAGGAACCAACTAGTAAATGTGTTTGCTAAACCTGTAAGTAATCCCCCTCCACCCCACCCCGATCAACAAACTTAGTTTATATTCAAGTAGAATCAGCGGATGAACAGAAACAAACCAGTGATTCAATGAGCTCCAAAGGACAACTAAGGCCTTCGATCTCATTCACCAATTTGCTATAACCTACACAAAAAGGCAAGCATTTCAATATCAGAAGTCAAGCACGTATCGCAATTCAACATAAATCTGAATTTTCCAAAACCACCAGGAATCCTCAGCACCTTCAACATATTCCCTTGAAAGCCCCTCAATTTCATCTGCTATTTTTGCATTATTAGCCTCCTCTGTGCTCAGCTCATTCTTCAAATATTTCCAAAACTCATCTGAAGTTGCAAATACTAGAATTTAAATGGAAGATAAAGCTCACTCCAAAAATACATGTGTGTGCTCGTGTGTGTCTATGTTAAGCTCCCCCATAACATATTTCTCAGTCTCTGTGTGTGTGTTATACACAGGCACACACACATGGAGGGAAAAAGAAGATATGAACAGCTTTTTTTCTACCTAAATCATGATCAGATGAGAAGCTGATTTCTGAAGCATCACATAATATCTGTTCCACTTTGCTCTGCAAAATCATACGCAGTGAACAAACACCACTTTGAAAGAAAAATATAGTGAACATGACAAGCTGTCAAAGAAAACATGAAATGATCCATTCGCACAAAAATAACCTCTCCTGCTCTCATCAATTTGTCTATCGAGTCGATTTGATCTTATTCAGAGCTAACGTGTTTGGTATTGGTAAAAAATGCATTCTATGATATTTATGGTGAACTCGTTTTTCACTGTTTGATTATCTTAAAGTCAAAATATTTTCTTCAATGAAAACAGTTCCCACCTACAAGGGGGGAAATGGCTTCTTTAGCTAACGAAAGAACTCATTTTCCTTTCCTAATATCCCAAATTTGACTCTACGTTACTTGTAACAGTACTTTCAACCTTAACTACTCAAAAAAGTATATCCAACCAACACTGCAAAGCAGTCCAGAAACACAGACCATTTTCCTCCACACCAACCACACAATTGAAAATAGATAAGTTATTTTCCTTTTGGAAAAATAAATTTTGATCCTTTTTTTTTTATATCCATGGTGTCCGCAACAGCTTTTGCACACCTCGACTATGTCCACGATATACCTACACCTCCTACCACAACAGGGTAACTATGTCCACCAAGGCTAGAACATAGGGAAGAAATCACCTAGTGTGTTTTTGTCTGTGCTGGAATTTGAACCTAAAACCTCGGTTCTCGACCCACTTCATTGACCACTAGGTCACTAGGCCACACTCTTGAGTGTACAAAAAAAAATTTTGATATTAAGAAACTACAAGTACTATAATTTTTCCATGTCAAAATGATAAAACCAGTGTGCTCAATTCAACTTAACCAAATTCTGAAGCTAAATAACACAACAACTACTCAAAAGTTTTCATCTTTTTAACTAAAATTATAAAAAAATCGCAAAGTTCAAGTTTTTTTTTTTTAACCTCAAATTGAAGTGTACAATCTTCCAGTGATTTCTTCAATTCCAAACCAAATGCTTCTGGTTCTTCAACACTTCTTTGAATATCTCTAAGCTCTTGAATCTCCCTATTATCACCATATTCAAAGCCACAAACATTTTAAAAAAACAATTTAATTTAGTTTGCAAATGCAAAAAATAAATAAAATTAAGGGACCTGCGAAGAGAATCAACATCATTGTGACTTGGATTTTCCATTTTTTGCTCGAATTTCGTAAAAAAAAAACAGTTCTTTTCTGTAATTCAAACTCCCGCCATTGCTATACGGGTTTGTGCTTGTGCTGATTAAAGAGGAAAAGAGACGCTGGAGGTGGATCGGGTATATCAGGCCCATATAGGTTGGCCCATTTATATAAGCCCATTAAAATTGGGCCAAAATTTAAAGTAATTAATTTTATGAAATTGAATTTTGAAAGTTTTTGTCTCGCTTGCATAAATTATGTGGGAACTAAGTTATGCAAAATAAGTTATGGATGGATTATTGATCCGTTCAAAATTTAGGTTGAATAAGACTAAAATATGGATCATAACCTAACCCCACCAATTCTTATTAAGTTTTAGTTGCTCTATTTATTGTTTTATAGTTTTGTTAGTATTTAATAAGAGTATTTTCTTTTTCTTTTATTATGACAATATATAACATATCAAATCAAAAAATGGAAAAAAAAATTGGCAAAATTTCTCACTAGTCATTTGAGCTATATAGTAGTCCATTTTTTTAATGGATTGAGCTAATAAATAAGCGAGTCAATAATCCGCTCGAACTTGAATAAATTGAACGAGTTATATTTATATGAGCTAATTTATAAAATCAGCACTAACGTAAGATTTCTGTCATTTATCGAACTCCATGTATTTCGTAGCAAGGTTCTCTTCTTTTTCTTTTTTGAGATTTTCTAAAAATTAAAAGAAAAAAAACAATATAGCAAAGAGCCAAATAGGTCATAAAATTAACAGAATTCAAGTTTTTAGGCTTTTGTGGCTAATTTATGAATAACAAAAACTCATGCAGATTGGGCCTTGATGATTTTTGGTAAGGGTATAAAACTCGTGATTGGAAAAAAACAACCTCCCTTTTGCTAGAAGAAATCAATAGAATTGTGTGGACATATATGAGTCATTCAATCTAAGTGTATTGGTTGTTTGCTCATGAGATAAGCTAGGATTAAAAGTTTAAGATCATTCATTCTTAAGCTTATTGGATGCTCGTAAGGGAGTTATCTGATCTTTTATAAAAAAAAATTACACTATATATGTGTGTATTATGTGTGAATATTTATTGAATAACCTCTTATATTCTAGTGAGTCTTTATATATAAATAACTCGGCTCAAGTCTCTATATATAGTCATTCAAAATCACTTCCTCATGGTAAATCAAATAACCTCTTATATTCTAGCAAGTCTCGAACTATCTATATATAAGACAGTCTGGTGCACTAAAGCTTCTGCTCAACCTCTTCTATTCTAGCAAGTCTTGAACACTCTCTTTATATATAAGGCAGTCTGGTGCACTAAACTTCTGTTCAAATCTTTATATATAGTCTTTCAATATCACTTCAACATAGCAAAAAAGCTAAGCAAAAAATGTCTTCTCTAAGAAATATTTCTACTTTTTTAATCTTTTTCTTGCCTTTGTTCTTGATTTTGGCGTCACAAACCAAAGCAAACGATAACTCAAATCTTATTGAAAAAGCATGCACAATTTATAAATCAAATTGGGACTTTAATTTCTGCATAAAACTCCTAAATTCTTATCCAAAAATCTCATCAACACAAAGTACTCCATTTGATATAGCCATAGCCATTATTAAAGCAGGAAATTCCCATGCATCAAAAACTCAAGACTACATAAATAAAAAACATAGTCATGAAGGGGGCACAAGCCCTGTTGTTTCTTCAGCATTGAGTGTGTGTAGCAAATGGTAAGTTTGATTCTTTTTTCATATGTATGCCAAATGCGTTCGGATATTTTTCGTTCATATAAGATTCAGTTACTTATTTTTTTTAGTAACACGTAGTTTAGTCAAAGCTACTGAGTGCTGGTGAAACTCTAGCTTCACCCATGGTGAGATCAGCCCACATATAACTTCTTGCATAAATATATTTATTTGTATGACAATCTCAAGCACCCCCTCACACGTTTTTTTCTTTCATAGGCAAAACATCAAACTTGTGAAAATATTAATGTTTGTTATTTTGGTGGCAGTGAGATTTGAATGTGAAGCCTTACTTGCTCTAATATTAGTATTTTGAACTATGTGGCCGACTAATTTTAAATAGGACCAAAAGCACTTTTGATTTACTAGATCTGATGTCGAAGCACATCAAATCTTCATTTAATTGAATTGTGCACTTTTGATCCCTTTTCTTGCTAATATATTCACAAATAACCACAATTATTAATCATCTCACTACGTAATTACTCATATGTGATATATTATGTTAAGTTTATGCTGTTACTCCATATTTGACAATAATACAGTTCAATAGATAGTCAACTCATGTAACATATTACATGATGGGACCAAAAACACACATTTTAGATTAATAAAAGGTGAAATATGTTGATGCATATATCAGAACTCAGAAGGACCAAAACAAGAAATTATCAATAATTTAAGACGAAAAGTGGTATTATTCATTTCTAATAGCATAAGCTTTAAAATGAATTTTGAATAGGCATAAGATTAAACGTTTAGATGAAATCATTTCATAACACATAATTTATTTATTTTTACTTTTAAAAGAGCCTCTTGCTTACCTATTATGATGTTGAGTTGTCTGACCATCTCAAATTTAGAGATAATATACTTTAACTGATTAATTATATTATGTCTCAACAACAGGTATGGCGGTATTGTTGGAGCATTTGTGACTGCTTTAAATGATGTTCAAGAGAAGAAATTTCAATCAGCTAGTGATCATGTTGAATCAGCTAATGATTTTGCCATGAATTGTGAAGAGGCATTTGCTTCAAGAAATGTTCAAGATGATGGAATTTCAAAGGGTGATAATCTTGTTATGTATTTCAGTTTATCTGCTGGAGTGGTTATTAATGTTCTTGGAGAAACAATTAATTATACCACATTTTGATCTTTTGGTTTGTTCTACTTTAGTATTTGTGTCAATAAATAATCTATCTTTGCTTTTTAAGTGAAGCAATCAAGATCTATATGTTTCAAAACTAGTTTGATTTGATTTTGTTGTTCTATATTGTGTTGATCACGCTTCAACAATTCCAGCGACAATAGTTTTATTCCCAAAGTTCATAGTTACTACTCTCATACCTCAAATCATTTCAAATGAAACTCTAACAATGACAAATATATCATCAAGTTAAATTTTTGCTTCTCCCGCAACTCTATCTCCTCAAGTTTTAATTTCTAAATCATTATTTGCTTCAACGTGGTGGACAAAATGGGTTAATATTTGTGGTTTCAGCTAACTTATGATGGAAGTAAAATGATAAAAATAAAAGGTGTGACTAGAAATCGTTTGAGTATAATAAATTTTGTGTTTTAGGGGTTCTTTTCACTTTTTTCTTACGATACTTCTATGTTATGAATCATTTAAAATTTTCGTTTATTTTTTCTCTAAATATCTTTATAATGAAGTAGATAATAGAATAAATATAATCTTCAAGCACATTTTTCAAGTAGGAAAGAATCAAATGTTATGATAGTAATTGATTTAGCTCAACAACTTGCTGACTAGGCTCTAATATTAATTAGTTATGAGATAATTAATTTAGTTATGCTATATACAAATTTGGGAAATTTGATGTGTTTATTCTATCTATTTTTCTTTCCTTTGAAGATATATGGTCCAAATAAAGGAGTGATATAGACATGATACCAACCCAAATATAAGTCTAATGTATTAATTAATTAAAAAATCAACATCTTTTTTCAACTAATTTCCAAATTATTCTTCCTCAAATATTTTTCTCATCTGCTTAAATTTTGATAAATAAAATTATCTTATTATATATACCGATAAAAAGTAACAAACATCTCATAAATTAATTAAAATATGTGTAAATTAGTCCAAATACTATAATTATTTTTTTATTTATAAAGTGTAGATTATAACTCATTCTTTTCCTATATGTTGATCATTTCTCAATTTAGAAAAAATTGTGACGTTTCAATTTTGGATAAATACACAAAATACCATGACAGTAACGTTGCACCCTCACCGTACGCAACTACTTCCCTGGTCATACAATATATATACATTTTTTGTTTTACTTTATCCATTTTCATCTGAGACAAAATGGCAGTAGCTATGAGCAGAAGAAAAACTCTGAGTTTTCCGTTAATACTAACGGCGTTAACTATCCACTTCGCGATCGTCGCCGGCGAGTATTTCAAGCCGTTCAATGTCACCTACGATAACCGTGCTCTTATCATCGGCGGTAAACGCCGTATGCTTATCTCCGCCGGCATTCACTATCCTCGCGCTACTCCTGAGGTTAGTGAAACTTTCAATTTTGCTAATTTCAGTCTATGTGATTCGTAAAAGTTATTTTTTTTCCTGTTAATTTACTGCTCTTATGATGCATAAGCTAAATACTCCATCTGTACAATTGTCAGTTTCGAGAGTCAGCATGAACTTTGATCAATATTTTAAAATGTATTTTTTTTCATCGTTTTAATACGAGTATGATTGCAATTTATAGTATACGAACATCTAAATTTAAAATTTAAAATGTTGAATTAATCTAATTTAGTTGAGCTCCATGACAAAGTAAAAGTGGATGGAGGAGTATGTAGTAATTCCTATAAGAGTGTTTATTTATGTTAAATTGTAAATGATTTCCAAATGGAGAATGATGGCAATGATTTTTGGAACAGTCTAATTTTTTTTTTTTTTTTTTTTGGAGGGATTCTATTGTATAAGAGCGACGAATTAGAATTCCACGGAATTGGGATAAAGGATCAAGTAAAAGGTTGCTGCTTTGTGGATTGTTCTGGATTAACGGTGAATTAAGTAGCAAAAATAAAAGAAGATAAAGAACATGGTTTTGTTACAATGTTTGGCTGTGGAGCAGTTTCAAGGGAAACATTAATTTGTGAATTTGTGAAAAGCAACAATTCTGAAAATTGTTGTTTTTCAGTTTTCAATCAGTGAATTATATCTGAACTTCACATCCTTCACTGAAAAGAAAATCATTTTAATATCTCAATGGACATTAAACAAAGATGTCATCTTGTTAGTGTTATTGCATTTCTTGGAACAGTTCTTTCATGCAATTTAAAGAATCTAACTGCTAGTTTGATGTGCCATAAATCTCTGAAATTCTAAATCAAATAGCCATGTTATGCTAACGTAACTTATCTATCTGGTTTTGCTCATGTTCTCTGGATGAACATAGTGTATGAACTTCCACTACACCTCATGTTACAAATTATTCTTAGTTTTTATAAACCTTGTACATATCACATGTGCCAGATGTGGCCTAAATTGATAGCTAGGAGCAAAGAAGGTGGTGCAGATGTCATTGAGACTTATACATTTTGGAATGGTCATGAGCCAACCAGGGGACAGGTATTCATTTCTTAAAAACCTGCATTTTGGTGTTTGTTGCACTGTAGGTAATGCGATCTATATTCTTGTAGAGTTATAATATTTAAACGAGTCGTTTTGTTCTTCAATTGACTTTTTTTATATTTCCTACTATTTAATTTCTGTAACCTTTACCTTTTCTGAACTGCTTCTCTCTTTTGATGCTTCTCTTTTCAGTACAATTTTGAAGGAAGATATGATATTGTCAAGTTTGCAAAGCTAGTTGGATCTCATGGATTGTTCCTCTTTATTCGAATAGGTCCTTATGCCTGTGCAGAATGGAACTTCGGGTTACGTTCTGTTTCCAATATTTCCCTGCTCAGTTTTAACTTTATCATTAGTTCATGTAAGATGTGTTGTCATGCTTCAGGATCTAGTCTATTTTTTCAATAAAGCAAAAGGTTAACTACTTTTGGAAATGCATTACTTTCACTCTCACAAGGTGATTAGCAACAACAGAGAAGGGTGGTATCGAGAATGAGACTCTGTAGTAATTCAGTAGCTGACAAGTTAGCACTGAGAAATATTGAAAAAAATAAGTAAAAATAGAGATATCAACAACAGAATATAGCAGAAGGGCGTTAACACATTTGTGTCACCACTGAGAGCTTCTCTATTGATCTCACTTGGTGATTTACTGCCTGTATTGCAGGGGCTTCCCCATATGGCTTCGTGATATACCTGGAATAGAATTTCGAACAGATAATGCACCATTCAAGGTATTATATTATAGCAGGGGAACAGTAATCTTTCTGTGGGATTGTATGAGGCCTTTTTGAGGTGTCTTGGAGTGTGACCTTCTAAATTTTGAAGATAACTTGTTTGTTTGGCCATGTCTATTTTTTGTTGGACCTGATTTGTGGCCTTCATGGCTGCTGCACATATTATAGGTTCCATATTGATTAATGAGACTAAACCAATTACTTGTCATATTGTCAATTCAAAATTCAATTAACCTTATAGAGATATTAGATACATTGTTAGGCATAACACTCCGGGTATGTCCTAGTGGTCAATAAAGTGGGAGGAAAACCAAATGACAACATGTTTCTATTAAGTGCTTTGTAAGCACTATGTTATTGTCCAACAATAAGCCTCTGCCTTTCGTTTATTTTGCTCACACATGCATTTAAGATTAGTTCTGTCCTTCTGTTCCTCACCCCGTCAAGATTTTTTCGCTGGAGCAAATAGCTTGGCAAATTTTGTCAACCTGTGTCTCTATTGGAAGATTAGATTCTTGTAGTTGTTGTTCTTTGGTTCTCAAATAAAGCATCTATACCATGCATTTTATGGCAGGCATTCCTTGTTTATAGTAATTTTGTTTCTGTTTAGCTAATATTCATTTGGAAGTTTAAGAGCATTAATTGGTTGCTGGAAGATTGAAATTTGACAAACTGAAACACTTTTCCCAGGAGGAGATGGAGCGCTATGTTAAAAAGATAGTTGATCTTATGATATCTGAGTCTCTCTTTTCGTGGCAAGGTGGTCCTATCATTTTGCTGCAGGTTATGAAATTTCTTATCTGAATCACTAATTGGACTTTCAGTATTACTGTAAGTCTGATAACTGCACTTTATTAGTTAGATAAGTAGGAATTTTTTCTGTCAAGACTGCTTGAAATAATTGACATGAATAATGCACCTTACAACTGAATCTGAGTAATTTCCTCTTGAAATGATTAATGGATGTCCAGTTTTAGAGACATTATCTGCAGACGCTGATAAATTTGGCACCTTCATCTATTTCCTTCCCTTTCCCTTTGCATATGTCCTTGCATGCTTCTGCATCTAGGTTTAAACTCGAGTTGTGTCTTTGTCTGATGCTAAACTTTTGTCAGATTGAAAATGAATATGGAAATATTGAAAGCTCATTCGGTCCCAAGGGGAAGATATATATGAAATGGGCTGCTGAAATGGCTGTTGGTCTTGGTGCTGGTGTTCCATGGGTCATGTGCAGGCAAACTGATGCTCCAGAATACATCGTAATGTACTTGATTCCCTGAATTTCTCTAGTTGTAGCTAGTTGGTCTATTTAGTCTAATATTACAACAACAACTACCCCAGTATATTCCCACAAGCTATGTTGCTCGGACTCTTTTAAAAATGTTGACGGGTGCGTGTCGGATCTTCCAAAAAAAAGTGTATTTTTGAAGGATCCGTCACCGGTGCAGCAACATTTTTGGAGAGTCCGAGCAACTTAGCCCACAAGTGGAGTTTGGGGAAGGAAGGATGTACCCAGACCTTACCCCTACCTTTGTGGGGTAGAGAGGTTGTTTGCGATAGACCCTCGGTTCTTTAATCTCTAATAGTTTTGATAAAAAATATTCATTAGATGATATGTTTTAAGCAATTTGTTTCATTGAATGAGTTGCATAAAAACTAGTGTTTTTTAGTAGTTTTATGAGAATATGCACATGTTTCTTGAGTTTCTTTTGTAAAAGATAAGCCGGTGCAGAAACTGATCAATTTGAACCTTAAGAATTTAAACAAATTTAACTCTTTATCATATAGAACTACTGCAGTCAATTGAATTTTCAAGTTAACTGAACACATGAATTCTGGCAAACGATCTGAGATGAACAAGCCCTGGTTTCTTAAACTTTTTTTCGGATTAAATTTATAATTCGAAAGCAGCAGTGAGTTCTCTCTTAATTATTTCTCTCTTGTGTTATTATGAGTCCTCCTTTTTAGGGCCAGGGTATTCTATCTTTTCTTTATCTTGTTATGTTAAAGAATTTTTTATTTTTAACAGATAGATACTTGCAATGCATACTATTGTGATGGGTTCACGCCGAATTCCGACAAGAAACCGAAAATTTGGACCGAGAATTGGAATGGATGGTATGGTAATTGTTTCTTGTTTGTTAGACCTTTCTTGGTCATGTCTTTGAATTCTGAACCAGTATATGCATGATTCCAGGAAACCTTTGGTTCTTGTAGTGTTATGATTGTACTATCTCTAACATGTGAGTTGACTTCTCTATAACTCATGAACTAAGAGCAACATATCTTGACTTGCATAAAGTACCTATTTAGAAAAAGTTTTTCTCGGCAGAATCTGACCCTTTTTTGTTTATTCTTTGAAAATGGTAACATTGTATTCATCAACATTTAAACCAAATCTACAGAGAAGGACAGCCACCGCTAGAAATAAAGAAAATCTTGATTTTTCTCACAAAGTATACTAAATTGTACAAGGTCAGATATCTGACCTTTGTACTTGACTTTCTATTCTTCCACATATCCTCTGTTAGGAAAGCTTAGAATAATGGAAAATCTACATGAGAGGCAATTTTGTCCCTGTGAGTGTTCCCTCTCATATGTTAGGGCTTCATTTTATCTCTCTCATATATAATATTTTAAGTCCTGAAGCTGGTGTAAATATATGAACATCACTTCTTAACCGAAGGAGAATAATATCAAGGAAAAAGTGTTAGGAAAGCTAGAATGGGATTTAGAACTTCATATGAAATGAACAAGTTTAGAACAATAAATTCAGTACTGTATGAAGTATCAACACTCAATTTGTTATGTTTCTAGCTATGTGTTGAAATCCATTCCTCAGGGAAAATTTAGGTCAGTTGATTATTTAGTTAAGTTAGTATTATTAGTTCTTCAGTGAGGGTGTAAAGCTTGATGGACATTGCATATTGAAATCTAACTCAAGAACTATGAACCAGGAAAACGTGGTATACTTGAGCTCATGTCCCTTCACTATGCTCTTCTTTATTTTTTTATGCCTCCCTCTGATGTATACAACTCAAAAAGGAATGCAGGAACTCTTAGCTACATTTTGGATTAAGTTGAGGAGTCAATAACATACAGATAAAGGAAAAAGAGACAATCTTATTTCTTTTCTTTACTGCAGGTTTGCAGATTGGGGTGAAAGACTCCCGTATAGACCTTCCGAGGATATTGCATTTGCAATTGCTCGTTTCTTTCAGCGTGGGGGCAGCTTACAGAACTATTATATGGTATTAGATACCTCTGATGCTCTTTAAATTTTATTTTGCAGTCTGGTACAGATAAGGCTTGTATCTTATATATTTAACTGTCTGCTATTCCAGCTGACCTTACTTGTAATTATTTTAAAAGTTTTCTTGTCAACCGATAGTCAAGATTACCCAGTTCTTCATGATCATCTCTTTTCTTGATTAATAGACTAGTTCTATATCCAGTATTTGTTTGTTGAAGATTTTAAACAAACATTTTATGTGTGGTTAAATATTGATTACCAGTTTATGCAAACTAGAGAGGCTTGAAGTTACTCATTACTACTGGGTAAAAGGAGAAATGGTCATTTTTCTTCCACGCGTTTGTTTGATGGTAAAATGATAGTTTAAATAAGAAGAGACCAACCTTTCTAGTCTAATGATAGTTCAAATAAGAAGAAACCATTTCCTTTCAACTTCCCCATACTTATGCAAGACTCATAGTTTCTTGCCGGAAACTGTGTTACCACTACCAGAGTAATTCGATGCAAAAAAGAGAGGCTGGAAACTTGGATTTCTGGCACTTTCCTCTTCCTTTCCAGGCAGAAAATAGTTTCCTTGCTGACCGGCTGTTTCATCTTGTAATACCAGTATTTTGGTGGGACAAATTTTGGCCGGACTGCTGGTGGCCCAACTCAAATCACTAGCTATGATTATGATGCTCCACTTGATGAATATGGTAACTTTTCAATTTTATGTACTCTTCTATAAAAACATTACTGTCAAGATAAAATTTGATAGCCAGGTGTACATTGATATTAACCTCTTTTTTTCATAAGTATTCATTAAATAGACCGCAATAACTACTTCGATAATTATTTTACCTTATGAAAAAGGTCTATGTTAAGCAGTCACTGATGGAATATTGAAGTGTTAGTTTTTAGTATCATCCGTATGGTTAAAATATTACAAGTGTCAAGTCCTTTAAAGGGATATTGTCCCACTTATGTCTATAATAAGTGTCTTGTAATCATCAAACAATCAATATTTTCTCACGGTTACTATAATGTATAGGACTACTACGTCAACCTAAATGGGGCCATTTGAAGGATCTGCATGCTGCTATAAAGCTTTGTGAACCTGCTCTTGTTGCTGCTGATTCACCTCAGTATATTAAACTGGGACCAAACCAGGAGGTCAGTTATAGGCTTGAGTTAACCCTGGTATTGCTGTAAGTCCACATGTTATTAAATGTAAAATAAAATGTCAGTTGTTGAATATATTGTGATGAATGTGTTTTAGCCAGACTACCTTTGCAGAGGTACTTATTACTTTTTGTGAATTATCGAAGGCACATCACGTTTTTACTTTGTTCTGGAACAGCTACAAAATGCCTTGAGATATCTCATAATTCAAAAATTCCATCAGTTATTATTATGATGCTTCACTTAATAATGTCCTTGATAGAACATAGTTATTGTTATTCTTGCTTTTTGAGGAGGTTGCAGTTATTTGTTGCTAACAGGACGAACAATATATCACCTACGTTTACAGATTACTTGCTGCATAAAAAAATGGGCACCTACATTTATCATTCTTGTGAAGAAGAGCAGATAAGAATATTGTGAGCTATTTTTGGTGTAAACAGGAAATGGTGGGGAATATAAATTTTTTGTGGATTTTATACGAAAACTTAAAGAACCATGACTTAGTGTTTATGCTTTTTGCATTTCCCAGATGGGGTTTGTAGCTGATCAGTCTCATCATTTTTGGGATGATGAGCCTGTTTTGTGAATATAAAGTTACCTTTCTCTTAAAAAAAAGGAATATTGCGGGCTATTTACAACTTCATATATAGCTGGAAAATAGGAGGAAACTCTCGCATTCAAATCAAGGAAATTTATTTGGTCAATGGATCAATCTAGTTGAGTTGATTTGATTTGTTAGTTGAGGAAAAAAGTCTTTTCTTTCAGATCAGGAAATTAATTACCGTGGACTAATGACCTACCAAATCTAATTTATAGAGTTATTGTTTTTCTTTTCTTCCAAATGACTAAGCCTTCTGCTGGGGAAGTTTGTGAATTACGAATCAGACTTTGCATCTTTTGCTACTTGTGATGTTGTTAGAGTGGATAGTTGGCAACACTTGGCAATCCTACTAGGTACTTAATATGATTGTGAAAGTTAAGGAAGGCTGAAAGGACTTTATCTGAAAAATAAAGGAAAGGCAGAAAGGAATAAAGGATGGACTTCATTATTTTATGCAAGCATGAATCACTGCGCTTTTAGGATAATATTACTCTCTCCTGCTTACCTTAAATTGTTCTTGTAAATCATCATATTTGTGATCCCTTCTCTGCTTTACCATTTCATCACTTGGTATTTGATGCTTGTCATGTTACTTCAGGCACATGTCTATCGTGGAACATCCCACAACATTGGCCAATTTATGTCCTTGAATGAAGGCATATGTGCAGCATTTATTGCAAATATTGATGAACATGAATCAGCAACAGTGAAATTTTACGGTCAAGAGTATACTTTACCTCCATGGTCAGTGAGTATTCTGCCAGATTGCAGAAACACAGCTTTCAACACAGCTAAGGTTTGTTGATGTTCCCACAGTTGGAAAGAGTATAAGTTTAAAGTTCAAAAGATTGCTGTCAATGCTTGCACGTGTACTTGTGTCATTATTTTCTTTTGTTCCAAGCTTGTTATATTATATTGATAATGCTATCACATGTGTGGTTTCCACAAACTGAGGCTGCAGTTATTGCCATTTCTGTGTAGATGATGTAGTCGGTAGATTACAAAGATTGATTTTTCATTGCAACTCAAGTTGTCTCCTATAGCTTCTGAAAAAAAATTGTTGAATCAAATGTTTATGACCTTTTTGGCAAATAGTTCATCCGAAATTATGATTTGTCACCATAAGATCTGGCGATGCGTTGTAAATTTAACTACAGTTTAGGTGTTCACTTACTTGCACATGTTGTTTGAAAGAGAAACATATCCTGGTTACTGAAGTTAAAATTTAGTTAGATTCTCTTTCAAGTATAACATAGTGACCTCATCGCCAGAATGCTTCTAAAACTAAGTAGTACTTTGTGATTAATTCTAATAATGTGTTTAATTTCTTTTCTCTTTGCATTCCTTAAATAGGTGGGGGCACAAACTTCAATCAAAACAGTGGGCTCTGATTCTGTTTCAGTTGGGAATAATTCGTTGTTTCCACAAGTAATCACTAAAAGCAAGCTCGAAAGTATTTCACTATCTTGGATGACATTGAAAGAGCCACTTGGTGTGTGGGGTGACAAGAATTTCACTTCTAACGGAATACTGGAGCATCTGAATGTGACAAAAGACCAGTCTGATTACCTGTGGTATCTGACCAGGTATTTCAAACTTATAACTGAGGTTAGGTCAGACTAAACAGTGATTACTACCTTAATTTGGAGCTACTTGATAATGGGATTTGTCCAATTCCATATAAAGCTTTAAAACCGCATCATTTATACCACATTCTTAGATGGCATCTGTACTGGAATTTAAAGCGACTTTGAACATGAGAAGATATCCTCAGAAGCCAAAATCTTGTAAAAAGTGATTGTGAGCAGTGTTAAATGTTTCGACATAAGATGGCCAGTGGGTCACTCTCTTCATAAATTAACGAGTTTGATGCTCATATACTACAGAGTATTGTACGCGACAACATTTTTGATGAAAATGGGTACACTTACATGGCCACTCTGTCTGCTCTTTGCTAACTTAACATTAGACGTAAGACTAACTTAAAAAGCTACAGGCAGGATACTTCTGGTTTAACCAAACTGTTCTCTTTCCCTGTATTGCCACTGTGTGTGCCTGTCTTTGTATGTTTGTCTGTGTTTTTTCCCCTTTTAACCCCTGTACTAATGTACTTTGGCTTCTGAATCACTGGAGAGATGTGATACTTAACCTGTGGTCTGAGGATTTCAAATTGTAGGACTAAAAGGAATATTGGAATTTCAACTAAGGCAATATGAACTTCTTTGAGATTTTAGGATAGACGAAGCATAATATTTCTAATGCCCAAGTGTTGTTATCCTTGCATTTGGTTCTGAGTGTGTTTGTAAGTAGTTAGGCATTTACAATATCAAGCCTCCTTGGATGAGCATCTGCAGATCTTTTGGTACTTTTTGGCTTTTGAGATTAATTGTTTGGTTGGCGACAATATTGATGATTGTCCATGCAATAACGTCATTCTCTCATTGTTCTGTTGTCTCCCTCTCTCTTTGACTCATGTTTTCTTAACCTTCAACAAGTGAATAGCCACACAACACCTATACAAAAACACTGGAAGATTTGGTTACAAATAGATTCATGACATTTATCATTGGTTGCAAACTGAAATAGTGATGAGTTACTCTGCTATCTCTGGTGAATGCAGGATATATATCTCTGATGATGACATCTCATTTTGGGAGGAAAATGATGTTAGTCCAACAATTGATATTGATAGCATGCGTGATTTTGTTCGCATTTTTGTTAATGGGCAGCTTGCAGGTATTTGGTTAGGTTTCTTTTGTGCTATATTATTATGCATCTCTTTTCTTTGTGTTATAGCATTATCCAATTCTCCTGGTACTATCAAAGTGTACTTCAGACATTGAACTTTTCTGGGTCTGCATGAATATGATTATTTTTTTTGATAAAGGTAACAGTGCATGAATATGATTTTCAAATTTATGTTAATTTCCATCTCTGAGCATGGGGACAGTCTGACGGACTGTCGTAGAAATATGTTTCAATTTATGTTGGTTTCCATCTCTGAGCATAATGGTCTGATGGATTGCCGTAGAATATCTGTCAAATACAAATATAAAATATCACTATTTTTCTTGTGTTTATAGTGCATGGGGCTGAAACGTTAGTCAAGCTAGCTTTGAGAGGGTCTGTCCCAACATTTGGCCATGCTAGCGTAGTCTTTTATTTCCCTTTTTCTCCTTATGTCTCTGATTCGTCACCCTTTTTACCCTATGATGTGTCTGTTGTAAGTGAAGGTAGTGTGAAAGGCAAATGGATCAAGGTGGTTCAACCTGTTAAGCTGGTTCAGGGATACAACGACATACTGCTATTATCTGAGACGGTGGGATTGCAGGTAAAGATAGTTTAGAAGTAGAATTACTCTGATGACAGATTTGAATCATGTTATATCTGAAGTATTATTTTATCTTAAACTTGAAAGAAGTGATATTAATTTTTTGGTGAAACCTGAAGTATTATCTTATTTTAAACTTGAAAGAAGTGATATTAATTTTTTGGTGAAACCTGAAGTTCTATCATATCTTACTCTCATCAGAATTGGGGAAAGACGACATAAATCTCCCATAGTTCAAACTCCATATTTGAATCCCTAACCTTAATTTCTCTTTCTTATTTATTTCCTTACTTGAATAAGCGGTGATGATGCATGTTTACAGGCTAATTTCCATTTCACTTTATGGTTTTTCAAATGTTTAATATGA
Organism: Solanum chiquidenum; assembly: GCA_029582725.1. Lineage (NCBI taxonomy): Eukaryota > Viridiplantae > Streptophyta > Magnoliopsida > Solanales > Solanaceae > Solanum > Solanum chiquidenum. The sequence goes on along the minus strand of JAJOOS010003461.1, from coordinate 21,867 downwards.
CTCATAAAAGGCTCTCAAACTTCATCCCTTGCTGACTTCAAAAGCTGAAAAGGACTTTTTTGCCACATTTTCAGAATTATGGTGCCTTGTTAGAGAAGGATGGGGCAGGTTTTAAAGGTCAGATAATGCTTACAGGATGCAAAAGCGGGGATATCAATCTCACAACATCTTTATGGACCTACCAGGTACCTCATGTTCTTCACCTTAAATGAACCTTGGTGGTCACACGTGATAAAAGGATCGAACTTCTCATTTTCTTTGGTGCTGATAGTTAATTACTCAGGTAACTTGCAGTTTGTAGTTGAAAGGTAGATTTATTGGTGCAAATCAGAGTATATAGATGATCCAATTTCTGTTATAGACATCCTAGGGTCCTTATAAGATGATATAGGGCTTAGGTGGTTCCTCTCTATTTTTAGTTTTTTTTGGGTTTGAATCCACTGATGTAAACACTCCATTTTGGCTTCCAACACTTTGTGTTGATGATTTATAGACTGTTAATTACCTTGTCAAAAAGAAAACAAAAAACCTGAGAAACTACTCTAGACAGACTAGACTGGACAGACAAGCCGGTTTACTTTTCACTCATTAGTGGTATATGAACAGTGTTAATGGTGCTGAGCAAATTGATGATAGAATCGTGGATAATATGTGGAAAAAGTCCCAATTAGTTTCTGTCCAAACGCTTTTGGATATGCATCTTTTCTCAGTGAATATCAGGTTTCTTTCATGTTCAAATAGATCGTGAATCTGCAATTACTTCTCTTATGTATAGAAAATATAACCTTCAGAAAACAAGGCTTCTATATCCATCTGTTCTCTGCTTGTGGATTTACAAAATTTGATATAAGCCAGGCTATGCACACAGAATCAACTTGCAAAAAAAGTACCATTTCTTCCACATGGAATAAATAAATTGATCTTAATGTGAACTTGAAGATGACTAAACTTGTTTAATGCTTTTTCATATACAACGGAAAAATAGGAAACCTGACTTCTAGTTATATGTTCCACAGGTGGGGCTTAAAGGCGAATTCCTGAAAGTATATGATGTCAATAGTACTGAAGGTGCAGGATGGACTGAGTTTCCCAGTGGTGCAACTCCGTCAGTCTTTTCGTGGTACAAGGTAAGTCGACAAAGATCAAATACCAGATTCAGTTGTCACTAACATAGGGGAGAACTTGCTAATTATTGGCAATATCATTTCCTAATATTAGTTGTCACTCAGGTTATATATCTATGACATTGGTTCTTTTACTTTTGTATGTGCTTTTGTTCTTTATTGCCTTCTTAAGCTATCATTTATTTGTGGGTTTAGCAAGTCACCTCATTCAATACTACTAGAAAGACTCCTAGAAGAGATGTTCAGTATTGTTTGGTCAAGTTCTGTGATAGTATTTTAAGTTTTCAGCTGCATTCTATATTAAGAATCTCTTATGATTTAACTTTTTATTCTCTAAGATATCCTTTCATTTTTCATTTTCTCTATGCCAAGTAAGAGTGATGAGAATTTTTTTGACCTTTCTCTTTCATTGTTACGAGAAACTCGGAGTACAAAATGGAAAATTTTCAATGGGTCAAGGACCTTTCATTCTCACTTTAATCAATCAATTGAGTATGCCTCAGCTGTAAATTAACTGGAACCAGCTATATGAATTTCTTTGAATCCACTATGTTCTGTTGGGGCCCATTTCGTTGCAACACATGATAATTTGTCTTGTAAAGAAAATTAGTAGTTTGTTGAAGATTCTCAAAATCTTCCAATCTTTACATGGATACAAATGTATAACCAGAATAAAAGGACTTTCAATAAACATCAGTTCAAATGTAAGTGTAACAACTACCACTAAGCATTTTTTGGGATAAGTCAAGATGTATCTAGTGAGTACTAAGCTTTAATCCAGATAATTGGTATCACAGATATGGATCCTTTACTTCCTCTATGACGGAGGCAAAATCATTGATTGAAGAGGGGAGCAAAGAAATATTTGCTGTTTGACTTCTTCTCTGCCTATTGATTGCTCCATAGCTAGATACTCCTATTTCTTATTCATAGATCGTAGAATAAGATGCTATTAGGTAAAAGGAAAAATTCCTTCTCGAGAATAGGTTCCTAATAGCTTGTAGATTAGGAATTCTCTACAATCCTTTCATTTCTTTGTTCCTATGCTACTGCAAAATTTCTTGGAACAGGTGCTTTTCTATGTTACATTTATTTTTGGTTTTTGTTCGTTGGTGTAAGAGTGATATTAAGTAGTTTGTCTCGTTGGTTGAGCAGACAAAGTTTGATGCCCCAGGCGGGACAGATCCAGTTGCTCTTGATTTTAGTAGCATGGGAAAAGGTCAGGCATGGGTTAATGGTCACCATATAGGAAGATATTGGACTTTGGTTGCACCAAATAATGGATGTGGAAGAACTTGTGATTATCGTGGTGCTTACCACTCTGATAAATGTAGGACAAACTGTGGAGAGATTACTCAGGCCTGGTATGAACTTCTTTTACTTGCTGAAATTATAATTTACATTCTCGGAAATTTGGCGCTCATGATTGTAAGAGGCCACACCTGTGTAGGTGCTGTGAAATGGATCTACGCTGGTACATTCTTTTGCTTATAAGATTCTTTTTTTTTTTTGGACCAGGTACCATATACCTAGATCATGGCTAAAGACATCTAATAATGTACTAGTTATCTTTGAAGAAACGGATAGAACTCCATTTGACGTTTCCATTTCTACGCGTTCTACTGAAACCATATGTGCTCAAGTATCGGAAAAGCACTATCCACCTCTACATAAGTGGTCTCATTCAGAGTCCGACAGAAAGTTGTCTCTGATGGATAAAACACCAGAAATGCACTTGCAGTGTGACGAAGGACATACAATCTCTTCTATCGAATTTGCAAGCTATGGAAGTCCGAATGGCAGCTGTCAAAAGTTCTCACAAGGCAAATGCCATGCTGCAAATTCCTTGTCTGTTGTATCTCAGGTATGTTCATTTGTTTCCTTTTTTCATTTCTTAAAATCGAGTTCTATGTTCACCTCTCTTCGTTACAATATGTTGACTGCAAGAGTAGATAAACGTATCCCTTGCAGATACTAAATTATTTCATGATTGATTTATAATTAGTTGGACAAGTCGGTCAACCTTTACAATTAAGAACTGCAAAGAGCATAGGGTTTCCTTCGAAAAGCTTTGATCATCACACAATGATTTTTCTTAATTAGTGATAGCTATATGCCAAGTGCATGTACAGGGTAAAGGATCTATTGGTATGTTTCAATTATAAAAGAGATGTGTCAGGTTAAACGATGTATGAAAACTTAACTGTTTTGATTGGGGGTTAAATCTCAATGTTCGTTTCTGTTAGAGCAATATATTTACTGATCGACTTCGAGTTATATTTGTACGGCAGAGAAAAAATAATAAAAAGAAATGAACCTTGATATCAAGTGGGATGGGGGCTTGTTTGAGTTTGGTGCAGAAGGTGATCATGTTAATCTGTCAAATACGCAGATTGTCTTCAGGGGCGGATCATGTGAACTCTGTAGTTTTTTCCCTGACCATGTTTGTGTATTAAGAAATCCATCAAATATCTATATTGTTTGACGATGAACCCAATTATTATTATAGCTTTCATCTGAGGTTGGCATAGGAACCTCTAAGCTTCAAATTCTGGATTCACCTGTGTGTATCTTAGTCAAACTTTCACTATATTACAGGCTTGTATAGGAAGAACTAGTTGCAGCATTGACATTTCCAATGGTGTATTTGGAGATCCATGTCGACACGTTGTGAAGAGTTTGGCTGTTCAAGCAAAATGCTCACCACCACCAGATCTCACCACTTCAGCTTCCTCGTGATCAGAATCTGGTAACACGTTAATCTTTTAGAACGAAACGTTCCCTTAAAGTCCTCGTGTGTTTCCCTACCCCGAGCCCCTGCTACATTTCTTAGATTGCATCGTTACAATCACGCGGAGAAAACATACATGGACGATTTTACTTGTAAATGTTTGGTTACTGACTTACTGTGTATAAAATGAAATGAATATATGATGCTAATGAATATGAGCTACAAATTATATGACAGAGTAACAATTGAAAATAGATATCTATAGCTTGTTTTAGACCCAAGCTTCAACAGTCTTTCTTTCGTTATTAAACTCCATTGTCTGTCGGAGAATTATATTAGCACCATTTATTAAAAGTTGGTTTACATGATTATATTTCCTAGTGGTTTTCTAAAAATATCTCCACCAATTTGTTTAACTTTATTAAGGTTCAATATTCCTTAAATTTTGTGCATCAATCAACACCAACGAGACATAATAAATAAATAAATATATAAAAAGAAACTCGGTTTGGTGTTTGTACCGTGCTCAACCTTACCAATAAATATTAAACTGTCGTTTAAAGTTCGTTATAGCTTATAAAAAAATTAAAGCATAATCTGACGTTTTCTCATAAATTTTTTGATATTATTTCATGGTCTAAAAAGGCCTACAATTTGCAAAAGCTGAATCTGGCCCAAATAATTCCAAATTCAATCGAGGGAAAATAATAAATATTTGGCAAAGTTTTTGTCTTCCATAAAAAGAAAAATAATCCTATTTTACTTGTCCTATTCCTCAACGTTTTCTATATTAATTGATTATAGGTTGAATTTCCTTCGTAAAAATTCGGTCTCAACAACTATGGAAGACGGCACACCTCTTCTTCCATATGATATTCTATTTTCAGTCTTTATGGGGCTTTCAATTAAATCTTTGTTACGTTTTAAATCTATTTCTACTTATTGGAGAGCTATAATCTCTGAAGATACATTCGTTAAAGCTCAACGCGATCAATCCAAAGCTTTGGGCTGTAGAAAGCTCTTGTTAAAGAACAGAACTAGTGGAGAATTCAAATTGATTGACATTGAAAATCCCAAATTTATTAGTGAAACTCAAGAAGAGCTTCTTTTGAAGAATTATGTAGTCTTGATGGTTTGTTACTATTAAAGGAAGAAAGTTATATGAATTTTATTTTGTGGAATCCATCAACTAGACAACACCGAAATCTTGAATTATATCTAACCGAAATCTTGAATTATATCTATATGTGAACGACAACATACTTCCTCATGCTTGTGGTTTGTGTTACGATGATTACTGATGATTATAAGGTTATATTGATATATAGACTGTTTTACATTGTCTACTCTACGAGTACACATTCTTGGATTGTAAAACGAAATCCCATACGCCTCCCTAATATTGAATTACTAAGATCTTGTTTTTGGAATCGAGGTATAATTAGTCGAGGTATTAGCATTGAAGGTTGTGTATATTATATTGGTCTCTATTGTGGAAACCTGACGAGATTAATGTTGGTAAATCATGTACAATCATATATTTTGATGTAAAGTCAAACGAGTTGAAGAAGGTTCCACTTCCACCACCGGATTTATATAATGATCAATGGCTCCTTCCATGTGCTTTTTGAAAGGTTGTCTTGGTTTATACAACGTTAAGAAGTTTAATATGAAATCAAACATTTGGATCATGGAACAAGATGGATGGAGATTGATAACGAAGCCTTTTTGCGACGTTCGAGGAATATTATTTATGGAGGAATATCAATTGGTAATGCGAACTCATCCTTTGTGTTCCACGGGAAATGGTGAAATTATCTTTTGTAGATTAATGGATGGTATTCATCATGATCTTTCAATTTATAATATCGAAGAACAAAGATTTGTTACGAAATTTTATAAATTGAATTATCATGAGTTTATATTGTTTATGTAACATGTTTGGATAGTTTATGTTTCCCTAGACTAAATTAAATTAATGTATGAATGACGTCGACATATTTAAGTTTGTTAATGTATATAGTTTTTAGTATTATTCTTCTCATTCATATTTTATATTTTGTTTTTGATTCAATGACTTTCTGATATCCCTATCCATTATGGATTTTAGAATGATTACTTCAAGTGATAATAATTAGATTTTAATAGACACATTCTCATGATCACTTACGGCAACAAATAGATGATCTTTGATCCATATGTCCAATTCTTTACGCGTTGAGATCTTTTTCATTTCATCTGACTTAATGTCAACGTATATGATTGTAGAAGTTCGATTTACACGTGGAAATAATATGATATATGATTATTCGAGAATTGTTATTCAAAGAGTATACACCATAAAACGAGCCATACATCCATATATTATAAGTTATAACCTTGTAGTCATCGATTCTACTACTAAATACTATTTATTTTTTAATATGTAGATGACTTATAACTATAGAAATGATATAGTAAAATCAACCCTCTATTTATTGTTTTTTAAAAGCATGTGTCAAGTCAGACATGGACAAATAAAAAGGGACGGAGAGAGGGAGTATAAGAGATGGAAAATAAAAAGGATTCTTTAATTTCCTTTAATATGGTTTATACTAGGAGTAGTCAAACGATGCCAAATAATAAACTTAATTACCTAAATTATCAAATAAAAAGGATTTATTTATGCAAATTAATATCCCTTTTATTTAATAAAGTGAGATTTTTTTTTTAAAAAAATGGTTAAACATTAATTGCTACTCAGAAATATTTTTCAAATTGGTCAAGGGTATTTTAATTGACACAGGTTTATTTATTGCTAATTCAGCCTCCTTCTACTCATACGAGATGAAACCTAATACAAGAAATCCTATTTTTCCCGAAGAAATAATTTTCGAAATATTCTCATGGCTTCCAGTCAAATCGTTGGTGCAATTCAGGTGCGTTTCGAAAAAAATTTATTCTCTTATGTTGGAATCAGAATTCGTAGATATTCATCACCGTCGTTCTATGACTCGTGATGGTGGAACAAAATTTCTATTACGAAAAATAGAAGGTTTTTACACAATTGAGCTAAATGGAGATGGAAAAACCTATAAATGGAACCCTAATAATCGTTATGATTATGTAATGTATGCTAATGGTTTATTTTGCATGTGGAAAGATAATGTGGAAACCCCTAGAATTTGGAATCCAAGTACAAGAGAAGTAATACGTCTTCCCAATCTAAGAAGATGTGGAAGCACAATTGATCCTTTAATGTATAATTATTCATTAGGTTATGAACCCGAAGAAAAAAAATATAAAGTATTGATGACACAAGAATTTAAGAGAGGAAGTAGGCCCACAAAAAATTGGGTATTCACATTAAGTATAGACGAAGAATGGAGAGAGATTGAAAGTAGGGTTGATTTTGTCCCCTCTTTTAATCGAAGAGTTTGTGTCAACGGAGTTATCTATATGCTGGATTACAAGATTAATAAGGCTATTGTTGCATTCGATGTTAAAGGTGAAAAGTTTAGAATTATTAAATTATGGAAGAATTTTGGTTCTAATAATTTTAGAGATTACAATCTGATAGAAGTGAAGGGAAAATTAGGAGTCGTGAACAATTCAAAGTTGTTTGGTGAAGAGAATTTGTGGATTTTAAGAAATTCTCGATGGAGGAGACATATCATTCGCTTTACTCAAGAAGTCGAGTTGGGTTATTATACTAGTAAAGAAATTTGCAATTCTTGTGATGGAGAGATTGTATTTATCGTGTCGATATCACATTTTTCGGCATTATATATTTATGATATTAGGAAAAATAGTTGGAAATATTTGAAAATTCAGCAGTTACCAGAAAAGGGTTGTATTTGCGATGTTTTTTGTTTTGCAGAAAGTGTATTCTCATCACCAAGTTTAAGAATTTTAAGATATTTGGACTTGTAATATTCCTATTTTAATTTTATGTTATGATTTCCTTGTTATAATATAAGTTGTATATTTGTATAGTTGCAGCTTGTTTGGATGATTGTGGGCTATTATATTGAATCGTACTGTTTGTTTTGATTGTTAAATTCATTAGATATAACGACTGATTTGATGTTGTTACTATCGAATTATTTCTCCGTTGGATACATAGTTCTCCATGGCTTTGAAACGGGTTGAAACTCTGTTGGGTGTCAAGAGCAAAAAAATATATTGTAAATAGAAGATACAATTTTTTAAGTGTATATATATTTTGAACCTCCTTATTACAAGACTAGAGGGTGGTCAACTCAATGGTTTAGTAAGTTCAAAATTCACCTAAAGACTGCAAGTTTAAATCTACAACAAAAACAATCTTTAGCGGTAATAAATATACACATTCACAAAGAGTGATAAAATCTTTACCGGCATTAGTTAATTGTCATTGGATTCAGTGTCACTATAGGCTATAGAGACATTTACAAAGAGTGCTAAATACCGCTAAAAATATATTTTTAATGGCAATTAAGTTATTGCCGTTAATTAATTATTGCTAAAGATAATTTTTAATATAATGCTAAAAACTATATTTTTATGTTTCAATCCCCCTTAATAAAAATTCAGAATTCGTCACATTCTTTTAACAAAAAAATCAATATTTATATTATCCAATATGCATCATTACAAAATAGAAGGTCGCTTCAAACCAATGGTTCATAAATCATGATAGAAAATCGCATAAGATAAAGTGCTATCGAAAACTATTATTTAATAATCTTATTAAAAACTATATAATAAAAGTGGAAGACAAAACATAAGGAAAAAGATTCAAAACTCTATTAAGTAAAAATAAGGAAAAACTCAAAGTCAAAACATTTTTTGTCTTCAGTCTCATAATTTTATCTGTATCTATAATCTATATGATATAATTGTGAAAAATATTTGTGATCTAACCTTTTAATTAGTCTAATCAAAATATTTTGAAAAATTACAACATGATATGTGTAGTATTCTTATTTATCTGTTACTTTGAAAAGATCATTTTTAAAATCACTTATACTAATTACTAAGTCTCAATTTATGTGGAGTAGAATTCGTATTTCGAGAATCAAATTTCTCTATTTAGATTTTAGATCATGGATTTGAAAATATAATCTTTATAATAAAATTTATATATTTAAAAACTACGTAAAAAAATATGACTCCCTCCGTTCACTTTTACCTATTCACTTTATTTAAAATACATTTATTTAATTTAAAATTTCAAAAGATAATTGTCCAGTTTAATAATAATCACTTCTCAATGCATTTTTCAAATAATTGAATTTATTATAATCAAAAAGTGATATAATAAATTGTCCTTCTAGTTATTACTCCATAAAGTTATCTGTCAAGTTAATATTGAACAAGTAAAAATGAACAGAGAAAATAAAAATCAAAATAATTAACAAATTCAACTTAAGACATGAAAAAATAACAATCAAACTAAAAGTTAAACTCTAGAAATTCAAACACCACCTACTACTTGGAACAAAAAAAAATACTAGTATAAAGTAGGGATCATAACTTATAAATGCAATTTAAATACTGAAAAGAAAAAGAGGTTTTCTCAACATCTCTTTATAAATTATATAATCTGATAAAGATAACTATTATCATGATATTTTTTTTGGAAAAAAATAATTATACAATTTCTAATTTTTTTTTTGTTCTGGTGGACAACCATAGTCACTCTTGTAAACACACACACACATAGGGTAACCTACAATTTTCTCCACACACTCTGTTGACATATAATTTTCTCCATATTTATTGTAACATAGGGAGCCACAATATAATACATTTCCATCCTTGCAAGGAATTTGAAGTTCTGCTTCACATACAATCCCATTTGTTGAGGGTATTTGAGTCATTATCAACATAGCTGCCAAAATAAAATAATAAATATTTAACAAAATATAATATTTTTATTTTAGTGCAATGAAAAAGAAACTTGACACATACAAGAAAATAGTTATGGTTCAAGTTGAAAAGCAAATAGAAATTATAATAATTGTATATACATACCATAAATGTAAGTAATGAGAAAAATAGAATAGACACCAAGGTTTTCCATTGATGAAATTTTTTTAGTGAATAAAATAGTTAGTTCAATCATTTTTTATACTAAAATTTAAGAGATTGTACTTAAATTTGTAGTAACAGAAATATTTAATACTAGAAATTTTCTTAATGACAAGTAATTATGACAATATCATTATGTTGACCAATATATAAATAGAGGAGAATTTTAATTAACAATTTTTTTAATTTTTTTTTTTAGTTAAATCAAATATTAATTATTTTTGTCTGTTATTTAATTTGTATATATCCTATAATATTATTAAACTTATTGATTACACAAAATTATTTGGCATCTTATGTGAGTGCTTATATTTATGCAAATATGAGAAATTTTATTATATCAAATAATAAGAGTTATATAGTTTGAATTTTAGCTGTAGAAGACGTGAAATTTTATCATATCAAATAATAAGAGTTATATAGTTTGAATTTTAGTTCTAGAAGACGTTAGGATAGTTTCTCGTAAAATGGCCATAACGTTTTACTCTGAACTCCAAATGATGTAAATTTTGTGGCATGGAAAAAAGACTAATAGACCGTTATGGGACACCTAATTCGTTATATGCTGAGAGACATTATTTATTAGGTGTAGATATTGGCCGCGATGCAATATATTTATTATTTAGTATGACAAAAAAATCTCCATTCTTTCGTCTTAATTTTTTTAATGTAGTTTGATTTGACTTGAAATTTAAAAGAATGATATATTTTTAATATTTGTGTGGCTATAAATTATTCCATAAAAATAAAATAGGTATTTTAAAGTTAAATTATTACTAAATATAGAAATGTGTCAATCTACGAGTTGATATGACCAACCATATTTTGGTTTACGATTCCTAAAATGCAACTCTATCTCCTTTAACCTTTGATGCTACAACTTTGCCACTTGTTCCAAATGAATTCTAAATATTGAATCAAATCAAATGACTTTTGTCAAATTAATTTCATCACTAAATCAACACTAATTGGAAAACTAAGTGACTTTTATTAAATTAATTTCATCACTAAATCAATACTAATTGGAAAACTAAGATGCCAATTGTCAAGTGACCAATTTATATTTTACATAGACACACACATTGACATTACACTATGATTAATCATGATAGTTAAACTTAGTAACCTCAAAATCAAAATGGATCAACATTAAAAGTAGAACTAATAAATTTAAAAATAAGAAAAATAAGAAAAAATTTGAAAATGACAGAGAAAAAGATAAAGAAGTATTTTTACCATAATAACAAAAACAAAAATATGTAAATAAAGGGTTACGTGACTAATCAAAGACATGACAGAACAATAACTTAAACGAAACAAGACATGACGAAACAAACCCTAACATGGGAAGAGTTAACCTACCTCACCTGTCCCGCTCTATCGCCATCCCTTTCGATAAATTTGTCTTCTTCTTGAATGTAGAAGTGAGTGAGCTACTTCCTCTTCCTCTTGTTCCTCTTGTTCATCATGACATTGATTTTAGGAAACCATAAGCTATCCAAACATGTTGCATCACAATATAAATACTCTTTTTTAACAAATTGTTGTTGTTTAGGATTATAAATGGAAACATTATGATGCCCTGGTCCAACAAATATCAATTCACCATTCTCCTTGCAACACAAAAACTTAGTATGTGTAATAAAATAATGTTTGCAACATATCGTTGGTACGTTGCAAAGTTTCATTAACCATTTCCAACCATCTACGTCCATGGTCCAAATGTCAAGGTCAAAATTGTCACTACTTGTCATGCCACCGTATAAACTAAGACAATCTTTCACATTAGTCAAACGAAACCACTCATCATTACTACGCATGAAATTTGGTTTTGGAAGTATCTTCAGTTCATCTGATTTCACATCAAAATATATAATAGTAGAATTTCTACTTACGTTCAAGTCAAATTTACGAAGTTTTCGATGCAAAGACCAATATACACAACCCTCAACATTAACACCTTCAGCCCATTCATATGAACAAAATTTAGTTTCTTGTTCTATAGTAGGAAGAACTTGATTTAATATAGGGAGATTTGTTTGCTTCCTCCAATAATTCCCATTTGAGCAAACAACATAAAACGAGTTATAAATCAATATAACCTTGTAATCATCGGTAGTAGAATCATAACTCAACCCACAAGCACGAGGAAATACATATTTCTTCACATGTGAACATGATGCTAGCTCTTGGCATTGTCTAGTCGATGGATTCCACAAAACAAACTTCTTATAAGCTCTAGGGTTCTTTAATAGCACCAATCCATCATATGAGCATAACACATTAGCATTTTCGAATCCTTTTAGTGGAAATTCTTGCCCCTCTATGGTAACGTTGGGATATTCTAAGTTAATAAACTTGAATTTGTCCCAATTACATCCTTGTGATGACAAGCACTTTACACGTCCTAACGCGTTGGATTGATCGAGAATCGCTTTCTTGAATTCATATGTAGAGATTATAGCATTCCATGACGTAGAAACAGATTGAAAACGTAACAAAGATTTAACGGAAAGTCTAGTAAGAATGCAAACTAGGATATTACATGGAACAATATTAGTGGATTTCTTTTTTGACATTATGACTAATATTTGCTGCTGTTAGAGAAGTGTGGCGTAGAAATATATTGAAAGGGTTTTCTATTAGGGTTTATTTTCGTGTAAGTTAATTAATGCATAAAAGGAAAATAATTTTTTTAAGGAAAATACGATTTGTTTTAGTGAAGGAAAAGGATTTATTTTTTCCTCTTAGTTAATGATTTGTATTAGGATTCCATATATATAGAAATAAGAGTTTAAGTTATATACAATAACAAAAAATACGTAATTATAATTATTTACAAGTATAATATATATTTTTTAAAGAGACACTTTTCACAAGACGACTTGTCAAACTCCACGTCATCACAAGACGACTTTAATTTTAAAAAATTAAATCGACAGGATTAAATTGCTTGATGTGGAGCAAATATCGAATGCAAGTAATTATTTATCGTGTTATGTTTCAAATTTGATCTTATTTGAGGTATACTTAGGTGTTAAATTGTGTGTTTTATTGTTGAAATTCAAAGATAAAGTTATTGATTTTGAACAAAAAATTATTCACGTGGTGTGAGTTCGATTCTCATTGTCTCTCGAGAGAAAAGAGAGGAAGTATATTTGAGAGGCTAATTAAGTGCGAGTCATAGACATGAAAAGTTTAAAGTTAAATTGATTCTAAAGTCAGTCAGGAGTGACCTGTGGTTTGGGCTTCAGCAACATATGAGATTCCTCTGATGGTGATTTCTCTTTCTCTGGCAAGAGCTTCGATTTCACTTCCGAAAATGCCCTCATCGCCTTTTTCTTATACGAATAACATCGATCAGAGGCTCGGAAATCATGCACAGTGATAGAACATAGACAAGTAAGAACCAGAAGATCAACACATTGTCACTGGCAGGTCAATTGGTGAGATGATTGATGATGCATTCACAGGGGCAAGCAGACATGTCGACAATGACCTGCTCGTTGTTTTGAAGGCAACAAGCAAATCACTTCGTGAGCTGTTTACTACTTGTAGATTGTATGTGGATTGCTAGTGGTTCAATCCTATGTTTACCCATAAAGATGCAGTATGTACCTTTGTCACCAATGCCAAGGAAATCAGTGAAATTTGTATCCGTAGAATCGCATTTCAGGCATGTTTTCTTATGTAAAATGGAACACCATCAAACTCTGTTGTGTGTCTGGCCTAGACTTCCAGGCTCACATATGTGCTTTCTAGTTCATCGTGATTCCCGTCTTTACTTATCCCACAAACCTGAATCGCTCCTCCTGGAACTTCCACACATAAAGAATGTGCTAAAAAGTTGAACAAGGAAAGAGCCTATGCACTCAGAATGACAACTTCTCCTCGATATATTCATGGACTTAAGTACTCGAGCGTTGTATCAACTAGATCATTTTCTTTGCTTTGATGTAAGGCTAATAGCTCTAGCACCTCATGGATATCTTTTGAGAATGGTTTCGAATTATCACCCGATAGAAATTCTTGGACCAAACTGTTTATCTCAATCAGACTGCAGCCCGGTGTTTTCTTCATGCTTTTACTTCTAATGAACTTCCGCATCCTTGATACACCATCCCACTTTCCGAGATCTGCATAAATGTTAGCGAGTAGAATGTAGTTCCCTGTATCTTCAGGTTCGAGCTCTAACAAATGTTCCATTGCAATAACTGCAATTTCAAGATTGCGATGAGTTCTGCAAGAACTCAACAGAGAACCCCATATTGCAGAGTCAGGCTTAACCGGCATGGTCTTGATGATTGCAAGAGCTCGTTCAAGACGTCCTGTACGCCCTAGAAGATCAACCAGACAACCATAATGCTCTATCCCGGGCTCTATGTTGTAATCAGTTTTCATGGAATCAAAGTACCTCAAACCGTCATCACAAAGACCAGCATGCGCGCAAGCACATAGAAGACCAACGAAAGTGATCTCATTCGGTTCAACAGCAGACCTCTGCATTTCATGAAACAACTTCAACGCTTCTTGAGCTCTACCATGATTCGCTAGGCCACCAATCATTGTACTCCAGGAGATCACGTCTCTTTCAGACATCTGATTAAACAACTGCCAAGCCTCGTTTACACTTCCACATTTCGCGTACATCTCCATCAACGCATTACAAACAGAAGTCTTCCTCAAATATCCATACTTCTCCGCATAGAAATGAATCCACTTCCCTAACTCAAGCGCTCCAAGTTGCGCACAAGCAGGCAAAACCGAAACCAAACTAATCCAATCCGGTTTCACACCAACCATTTGCATCCTCCTAAAAACATCCAAAGCATCTCCATAACACCCCGTTTTCGTGTACCCCGAAATCATAGCAGTCCAAGAAACAATACTCTTCTCCGGCATTACATCAAACAATGCTCTCGCCTTTCTCACTTGACGCAACCTTACATGTCCACAAATTAAACTATTCCACGAAATCACATCTCTATCAGACATTTCATCAAACACCATATGTGCATCTCTCATTCGATCACATTTAACATACATATCCAATAACGAATTCGCAATCACATTACTACAATACAACCCAAATTTACATACATGAACATGAAATTGTTCACCTACATCAACACGCAAAATTGCACTACATGATCTAATAACAAATGGATACGTATATTCATCGGGAGAAATTGTACATATCATCATTTGCTTATACACATTGATACATGAAATATATCTATGTTTATGTGTATAAGCTCTGATTATTGAGTTGTATAAATAGTTATTTGGATCTTCAACTTGTTTGAATAGCAAATTTGCATATTCTATTTCTCCATTTTTGTCACAAATCTCAACCATTTTGGTGACCAAATAACTACTCTGTGAAAGAGAAAATTTGACAATTTGGGCATGAATTTTCTTCAAAAAAACTGTGTTCTTGCAGTTTTTCAACACAGGTATAAACATATCTTCCAATCCATTGACTGTTAAAAATCCAAATTTCATGTTCATGATTTCTCTACCTGTTTGTGTGTGGCTCAAGAGTAAGAACACTAAAGCATACTAGTTGAGTTATGCGAGTATTAAATTTTACGTAGCTTATAATATGTTTTGATAATTGACTAGGAAATAAATTATTGATATATAAAATAAATTTGGTATGTAATTTGTAATTTAGAAATCAAATAATATACATATATAACAAATACATGAATAATTAATTTATGCATTATTAATACATGCATGAAATAATATATAGATTCAATGTACTCAACAAGACAACGCCGCGTAGACGTCAACAAATTTGGTTAGACAAAGAATAGAGATAAACAAACTTAAAGGTTAACTTAAGCTTGGTTGATAGTTTTTTCGGTCCTAGGTAGCTTCATGATCTAGTAAGTCAGATGATTAGTTTGAGAGTGTCAAAGAAAAGAGAAATCGGCCTTTCTAATATAGTATAAAAAAAGTTAGATAGTTGTATATAGAATTAACAAGATCATCATGTTACTATAGGTCCGGATAAAAGGAGAACAAAGGTATTAAGAAAAAAAAATTCCTAAAGATTTAAAAGTACTGCAATCATAAAGCTAACTAGTGAATCTATATTATCGAATGATATGGAACATAGTCAAAACATCTACACTTAAAAATTTATAATCTTATAGATAGCTTCATTGCATCATATACATGAACTCATTATTATTAGTTTTAACACTCCTATTAAAATACATAACCGTTTATTTGTAACATCAGTTTCAAACGAGATCCATATATGTTTTTAAATAAAAGTAAAACATGCAAATTTCTCATATCCATATAATCTAATTATGAAAAATATTCATAGAAAAAATATGTAATTAGAAAATTTACATTTGGTGGTGGACATGTTGGCTTGTCATATTTATAGAAGCAAGTACAAAAAACTTGTCCTTTTTGTTTCTCCACACACTGCGAAGTAACAAAATTTTCTCCAAATACAATATGGCAAAGTGATTGACAATGTGGTAATTCTGCATCTGAACAAGCAAAATCAATAACTTCATATGGGCATACAGTTTGAGCATTTGTTGAGAGAACTTGAGTCATTATGAAAATACCTGCAAAATGATATATACACTAGAAGTGTTATAAAAACAATATATTATTTTTAACTCAATATTTTTGACACAATATGTGTGTGGAAACTTCTAGTTGAATTTTCGATGTTCAATTCATCTCTCATATATGTTGGAAATCTTGCAGAAAATACTTGATTATGGGAATTCTCATAGCTTGAGGTATGTCAAAGATATTGTCCTCAAGGATAATCCTGTGTAGGTGTATACATCTACATTCAACAAGTCTTTCTAGTGTAAAACTAGAAACCAGAAACAAAAAAAAGATTTTAAAAAATAGAATTCAACACAATAGAATATGAGAAAGAAGAATTTATCTTGAAAATTAATGAGACAATGCAATATTGAAGTGTGTGATTATTTCATCTAAAGTTTAAGTTGTTAGAGATAACATATTCTCTACTCCCCCCCCCCCTCCACATGTGTGCTTGATTTTTTTTTATGTGGATCAAACACGTAGAAACTCTTTGATATGAATGACAGTGAGATTTGATCTAACAACTACTCTGATATCATATTGAAGTGTGTAACAATCTCATTTAAAACTTTAAGCTGATAGAGAACCTATACTTATTATTTAATTATATTCTCAAGGTAAAGGACTAATGATTAATTTATGGCTAATAAATGTC
Source organism: Solanum chiquidenum (assembly GCA_029582725.1). NCBI lineage: Eukaryota > Viridiplantae > Streptophyta > Magnoliopsida > Solanales > Solanaceae > Solanum > Solanum chiquidenum. The sequence continues at coordinate 4,712 of JAJOOS010003461.1, read as the reverse complement.
ATAAAAGTCATTTGTACAATTTAGTACGTATACCAAATTGAATTTAATTGAAACGTTTTGACAATACTCATTTTTTACCAAAATTAATTGTAGGAGTTACAAGAAGAAAAATGATTTTCATTCCTTTGAGATATCAAATATATTTTGCCAACAACACAATCTTCAATTAAAATATTCATTCAAGCTCCAAGAAACTTTCAACAAAAACAAAGTAAAATCAAATCTTGATAAATCATACTACTAATATATAATTCTTACTCAAGTTAAACAACTTCTCAATCCTTATAAACTCTATGCAATTTAAACATTGTTAATATACGTATATGAGTTTATGTCGAATCGATAAAGATAAATATAAGGTATACAAAATTCAAATTATCTACGGAAGTCCTGAAATCCAAAAAAAATAGAAGTTAAATCCAGCCTCCAATCCATCATCGGAAAATTCTAGAAAAAAATCAAATTTCGATTGAAATTGTAGGAAAACACACACATATATTATATATATAAATCACAGAAGTAAATAGCAATTATAGGTTTATACGTACCAAAAATATAAGCAATGAGAGAAATGGAACAACGAAAATGTGCACTAATTTTTTCCATTGCAGAAATTTTAGTGACTATAAAAGGTATCAACTTCACCAATCTTTTTATATATGCTAGAATATATAGGAGAATGCACTAATAGAGATAATAATTTATAATAGGAAAATTATTGATGAAAAATCAAAGTTAGATTAGTTTATTAATTACCCTTAATTATTAATTAATATGTAGGATATGGAAAGTAATAAGTTAAAAATATTGCTCTCTCCGTTCGATATTAGTTATCATGTTTCACTTTTTTGATAGATAAACTATGTGAACTTGAACTAGCGTTTTAAAATTATATTTTATTTATCAAATTAAAATGAGAAAAGTTGTTACTTGCAATACTTATTATATAGTTTTTAATATTTAAATTTTAAATAGTAAATATTGAGTTGATTTAATCCAATTTAGCTTTGAAAATGAGTTGAATTTATTTTTAGAAAACATGACAACTAAGTTGAAACGGAGAATTTTTTTTTTCTAATTTAAGAGGGAGTCTAATAATAATAAATGTTTTAAGTATTTTTACAATTTGAATAAGGGTGAGATTGGCTTATCCTTAATTATGTGTTAGTCTTCTTTTTCTTGCCCCTTTTGTTTTTGGAAAATTGACTTTAAGAGAAGTTAGACTTTTTATATTTTAAATTTTAATTATATATACCTAAATAGAAATTAATACATAGGGAAAAAGAAAAAAAAAATTAAGCATTTTTCACTTTTAATATTAACATTGATAACACATGTTATTGCTTGATGAACTCAGATGAATCAGCACATAGTTATATGTGAATCACATTATTTTATTTTAGAAATTGCTTTCGAAAAATCTCGACTCAAATAACATATATTTAAGAAGATACAAATAATAGACATAACAAAACCAATTTCTCATCCATATAATCTACGATAACAACACACGTCCATATAATCTACAATAACAACATATATACTCAATGAGTCAATGTAATTTTCTCATATGAGATTTGAAAAAAAGTAAAATATACACAGATTTTACCCTTAATTCTTGAAAGTAAAACAATTATTTCTGAAAGATACCAACTCAGATAACGCACGTCAAAAACTATACAATCTATAGACATAACAAAACCAATTTCTCATTCATATAATCTACTACACTAACATACCCTGAAAAAAGTATAATATACACAAATTTATTTTTGAAATACTTCCAACTCAGATAACACAAATCAAAGAACGTACAAACAATACACATAACAAAACCAGTTTCTCATCCATATAATCTATTACACTAAATTACCCTGAAAAAGATAAAATATATACACATATGTTTCTGAAAGACTCCTGACTCAGACAACGCATATCAAAGAGCATACAAATAATAAACCTAACAAAACCAATTTCTCATCCATATAATAATATTATTACATAAATTTCCATAACAAAGTATGTAATTAATTAATTTCTAATAAATATTTGGTGGTGGACATGGTTTGTCACTCTTGTAGAAGCAAACACAAGTAGCTGCAATTCCTAATTTTTTTAACACACAATATGCAGTAATATAATTTTCTCCAAATTCCATCTGGCAACGTGATTGACAACCTGGTAATTCTATTTCAGTACATGGAAAATTAATAACTTCATAAGGACATACAGTTTGAGCATTTGTTGAGAAAATCTCAGTCGTTACGAAAATCACTGCAAAATGAAACACGACAAGTATTATTTAACATAGTATATAATATGATTAGGTACGTACAAGATCGGGGTCAAAATTACTGGATTCTATCGAAACGAAGTACACTCAATTATTAGAAGAGAAAATAGCAATTGTAGGTGTATACATACCAAAAATGTAAGCAATGGAACAATGAAAAGATAAACTTAAATTTTCCATTGATGAAGAATTTGTTTTTTATTTAGTGAATAAAAAAAATAGTCACTTCACTTAGCTTTTTATAATAATGGAATTTAAGGCGATTGAAGTAATAGAGATATAATTATCTATAATAGGAAAACTTTTGATGAAAATCAGATTTAAATCATGTCATTATTACAAATTAATTAATATGAAGAATATGGAACACTATATCTACTGTTGTATTTTTTATTTCCATTCTTTTGTAGAGGCTAAAAAGGAATTAAACTAGGGCCTCATTTATTGTTTTCATTACTATATATTAAGACATCTGAATCTGAACATATATCTGATTGATGATGCACATCTAAATATATTTTTGTCATGTTAAACAAATATATAATATATATATTTATTTAATTCTATACATATTTAAGTGTCTATTTATACACATCCCAAATTAGAGGAGATGAATGTCAGTTAATACCAAGTTTACAACCTACATCATTTAACTAGTGATATTACACATACTAAGATTATTTAGAAAGTGATTTGCTACATTTAAAATAACTTCTATTCTTGTATTGTGAAAAAAACATTTCACTCTCTTTTGATCTAAAGTTAGAGTACAAGAAAATTAGATAACAAGATACATATAAACACATTACATAACTTTGACAAACAAATCAAATTTATCCAATGTACATAGCAATTTCAATACTATATCTTATAAATCTCAAGACATGTAAATATTAAACTCGCACGGGCTAATCCGTGGTTCAACGTAGAGGTACTTAAAAAGACGAAGTGCATCGTTCTATTGGCAGCCTCAGCAGGCATGGATGGAGGCGGAGACAGAATTTGAACTCGTACTTCGGCTTCCAGCTTTGCCCCTAGACTGCAGTATTTGATCAGTGTGTAAATCATCTCAACCTTTTGATCTTGCTAGTGGCTTCTGTTATATTTTGGCCCCATGAGGAGTTCTCTAGGTTTAATAATCTTGTGAGTCGTTGAGAAGCCTCGTGAAATTTATCTTCCGTGATACATGTCTCTGTCTTGAGAGCGAAAATAACTTCATTGACATCTTCGTCCAGCTGAAGGTGGAAGAGGTGAGGAAATACCTGGAGAAAAACACACAGTGTGATTCAGATTAAGTATTTAGATACTGGTGCAACTGCTAAATAGTGCATTATCGATAATGTGTCAGATAGAAAGCACCAACATATGGAAGTTGGGCAACAGATAATCAGACTATGTTACTCGGACTCTACAAATATGTTGATGGGTGTGTGCTGGATCCTCCAAAAGAACTATATTTTTTGGAGGATCCGAAATGGGTGTGGCAACATTTATGGAAAGTCCGAGCAACATAGTTATCAGGTAGGTAAGCAAATTCAAATTCATATGATATGGCAACTAAAAGTTATGCAAATAGCTAATTCTCACCGACTTCAATTTGGAGTAAATCGAATCCTTGATGGCTTGTGACCTCGATACCAAATTTATGACAAATAGACCTTGATCAGAAAGAGAATCTTTTGCTGCCACAAGGAAAGACTCTTCAACAAAGTCCGCAGCAGGACAACTTAAACCAGAACTGCGAACAAGAGAAAAAGTTCCAACAATTAGCTACTGAAGTTGGTGATATAGCGAAAAAGACATATATAAGAAGAAATATATAGTGAATAGGCTCACATATACCTCGAGTCTGAAGAGTCCACATCAACAATGAGCATGTCGATTTTTTCTGTGTTTTTAAGTGGTGCACTGGACGGGATGGAATTACCATTGGAAGAAGGGACCTTTGCCTCAAAAAGATCATTTTGATAACCATTGGTAACTGCATGAGCTGCATCCTTGACATACTTTAAACCATCAGTCACATGTACCTGAAATACCAAAGACATTAAAAGATGACAGTTATAAGGTTTTACAAGCATCTGATTTCTGAGTTATGCTTCTTCTATTATTTATTATAATGGAGGAGGTGAACCAATGTAACATATTGCTTTCTTAAAATCACAGTTTTCATTATTAAACCTCTAAATAAGCTATTTTATTCACCTTGTATTTTTTATTTATAAGAAGTAGCCACCAAGAAGAGTCAAACATCGATTGAATTACTTTGGTGATCTTGAATGAATGCTGCATCTTGCATTGCATTCATTTTTTATTTTTTATTTTTTGGATAAGGTCTACACTTTGAGTCGAGGGTCTATCAGAAATAGCATGGCTACCCAGATCCCACCTGTGTAGGGGTAAGGTCTCCATACACCCC